>JAXIVJ010006498.1:65000-66499 GCA_036785665.1 Chirona hameri
AACGGGATACGGGAACGGGATACGGGAACGGGATACGGGAACGGGATACGGGAACGGGAACGGGATACGGGATACGGGAACGGGATACGGGAACGGGATATGGGAACGGGATACGGGAACGGGATATGGGAACGGGATACGGGAACGGGATACGGGAACGGGATACGGGAACGGGATACGGGAACGGGATACGGGAACGGGATACGGGATACGGGATACGGGAACGGGATACGGGAACGGGATACGGGAACGGGAACGGGATAGGGGAACGGGATACGGGAACGGGATACGGGAACGGGATACGGGAACGGGATACGGAAACGGGATACGGGAACGGGATACGGGAACGGGATACAGGAACAGGATACGGGAACGGGAACGGGATACGGGAACGGGAACGGGATACCGGAACGGGATACGCGATACGGAACCGCGATACGGAAATGGTATACTGGATACGGGATACGGGATTCGGGATACGGGATACGGGATACGGGATATGGGATACGGGATGCAGGATACGGGATACGGGATACGGGATACGGGATACGGGATACGGGATACGGGATACGGGATACGGGATACGGGATACGGGATGCGGGATGCGGGATGCGGGATACGGGATACGGGATACAGGGAACAATACGGGATTGCGCATCGCGCAATGCAGGCCATCTTGTTAATTAATCTTATTAAAATCAAAACGTTCGTATGTATGTATGTATGTATGTGATGTCAGTTCCCTTTGGCGGGCCGCTGCTCGGCAACGGCGACTGCGGCGACGGCCATTTTTTCACACCAGCTCGGACCGGTGCATCCATTTTGTGTATTAAATTTTCGGCCATGTGCGACGTATGTGGCGCACGTGAGCGGTGCGTCTCTGCCGCTTTTGGCCGCGGCCGCTGCCGTCAGAGCGGGCACGAGCTCTCGGCTCACTTTTGTTGGCTGGCAATTCCGAGCGTTTCAAGTGAGGAGCTGCGATATTTGAGATTCGAAAAACGCACTTCGCATCAGTGAGTCACGTGCCTTGCCCGTCCAACGATCAGCAAAAATAAAGTTTTTGAATAGATTAATTGCCACTTAAGCGCGGTTCCCCCATGCAACTTAAGCGCGGTTCCCGCTTGCATTTTAAGCGCGGTTCCCGGTGCATCTTAAGCGCGGTTCCGCCGTGCAAATTAAGATCGGTTCCCACGTATAGCTTAAGCGCAGTTCACGTAAGGGATTAAGACCGGTTCCCGTGTGGATTAAGTGCGGCTGAACCGATTGCGTTCTAATTTGGTGTGTGGGACCTCTCAGCCGTTGCCTTTCCACAAGTCAGGGGTGGAGTGCCTCTGCACGTGCGCACGTGCTCACCCCTATTCTATATATCAGGAATGGCTCAGCCGATTGTGTTCAAATTTGGTGTGTGGTTAGGGACCCCTCCGCCGCCGCCTACCCACAAGTCATGGGTGTGGTGGGGTGCCTCTGCACGGGCGCACGTGCGCACCTTTTTTGTTTCT
>JAXIVJ010006499.1:0-62500 GCA_036785665.1 Chirona hameri
CACACACCTATGGTTTTTGAATTTTCAAACGTCACCATCATATATCAATTTCCCATTCAATCTCGATCGATTCCTGTTAGTTTTGTTAAAATCGGTCGATAAACATGAAAGCTATGTTGGATCAAAAATACCACTACAATTCGTAGTTTTTGCCCCCCTGTTGCCCCTATCCAATATTTAGATTTTTGTATTATTTAGAAATATAGATCGTGTTCAGGGGAACCAAAAAACTTTCATTTGTGAAAATCAGACTGGTAGATCTCGAGATCTCCGGGGGGGGGGGGGGTGGACCCCCCCCCCCCCCCCCCCACCTGTTACAAATAAGGGTGGCCAGGAGCCTGTTACAAATAGGGTTAACTCCAATACAATTAATCTCGTTTTCGTGAAATACAACTCTTACTCAGATTCGACAACTGTTGTGTTCTTTGGGATATGTGTACATTGTGATCATGATCACAACGTACACAGATCCCAAAGTCGTGACGTAAGCATTGCCTCCATATCCTTGGTAGATTGGTTCTGTACACACTCGTACACATCACAAGAACCTCACATTTGGGTCCGGAAAGTGAGAACAAAATTTGATGGCAATATGTTTTGTTTGGTCTATACGAAATATTTCGAAATATGCGTTTTCTTATTTGTATTCCTTTAACTGTGAAACAAGTTTTGTTTGGAAAATTATATTTTTGTTTCATATTCAGGTTACAAAACATATATTTATTTTTTAACGTCGCTATTTCATCAGCTGTTCGAAATGCACTATTTGTGACGCATCAGAGACGTTGTGAAATGCACATGAGCTTACTTCCTGATTTGTGTTACAAGATGAAGAAACAGCTAGTTGCTGTAGTATGCAATTTATGCACACCTTTATCTATGATATGTAGGCTGATGCAGGTGTGGTAAAAACGCTTCAAGTGGCGCCCACCTAACCTGGTATGGGAAAATTCGGTCCCCAGGTATAAGTACCGCGGCAAGCACTGGCGAATCCAGCCTCTCAATCGTGGGGGCATATTTTTTGTGGCAAAAAGATAACCCCCATTTTTTTATCTGCGGATATGGGCCGGTCGCTTTATTTTGGTATGCGAGCTTCAGAAATTCACTTTTCAAGTTCACAACAAAAAAGATTTTGTAGTTGAAAAAAACAACATTTTCTTCTTCTATTTTTGGGGGCTAAAAAACACACAATTGCGAAATCTGAGATTACCATTTTGAAGAGAATGTCATTTTCTTTCTCTTGACGTTTGTATTTGCATTTTACATCAAACTCTATTTTCTACGATTTTTCAAACATTTATAGTTTTCCACCAAAAATGCCATGACATGACGTTATTAAAACGTTATTATTTCTCAAACACTAAATCAATTTATTTGTAATTTCATTGAGAAGACGTCGAGTTTATGCAGCATAAGGAACTAAAAGTTGCATGTTGATAACTATCATAGCTTTTAAGTTATTGAGAAAATCCGAGAGGGGGGGGCAGATTCTGCCCCCCCCCCCCAGCGGGAGCGCGGGTTAAGTGTCGCCGGGGCTGCTTGAATTGCATCAGGTGCGCTATTTTGTCTATCATTGAAAGATAGGCATACATACAAACTTCAAATTAAATCACTCGAGAGAAGAAAATAAACTTATTGGTCGGAGCCCCGTCTCGGAGCCCCGTCGCGGGGGCACGGGGGAGCTGAGCGTGAGGCGAGCGCGAGAGGTGGGGAGCGGGGTGCGGGCCGGCCGGATCGTGAAGCTACTGGTGTCCTATTGTTGCCTTATGTGGAGGAAACGGTTTTATGTAAGGTGAAGCGGGTGGCACGGAACTCCGGTCTGAACGTAAACGTAGCCTCGTACACACCGGATACGCTAAAACGCAAATGAGTTCATTCTTCACTCACGGACCCGCCATGTCCAGCAGGCAACAGGACTTGCAACACTTGTAAAATGATCAAAAAGGGTAGATGTACAGATAAAAATGTCGTATACGAGCTGACTTGCAGGCTGTGTGGGGCTTCTTATATTGGGGAATCCAAAAGACTTCTACGCCTTCGTTACAATGAACACTTGAGGTGCGCGGTAAATGAGACCAAGCTAACTCCGATAGGTAATCATTTTGAGTCATTCCACAAAGGAATCCCTAAGGCAGACAAACTTGCTGATCCTCCTTTGGAAGTTTCAGTTTCAGTTTATTTTGTTTAACAAAAAAAATATATAAATTAACAGACAATTGCGGATCGGCGCAAAAGCACAAGCTTAAGAAAAGGAGTTACAGTTTTGTTTCAGTTTTTAAGTTACAGTTTTGATGAAAACGAAAGACCACCCAGATAGGAAAATTGTTGAATCTCTGTGTATCAGAAACAAAAAACCGAGCTTGAACGAAAATATGTCATCATGGCGCATTATCTCAGAATAGGAATGCTTTTTGTATGATTTTTCTTTTTCTTTTTCGTCGTGATTTATATAGCTACTTGCTTAGAACAGTATATGTCATCGTGGCGTGTCATATCAGGATGGGAGTGCGATTTCGCGTGACTGCTTTAATAAATTTGTTCGTCTTTATTCTTTATTTATTGATATAGCTATTGGCTAAGAACAATACTATGCTATCATGGAGCGTGATCTTAGGAATGTAATTTCGTGTGATTGATCTACAAAATGTTCGCCTTTATTGATTTATTTTTAATCGGGTAGGTTTTCAGCTGGGCTGGGTGGAGGATGTAGTCTCTGATTTTCACGAGCTGTGCTAAATGTCTATTCTTGTGTCGTGTATGTGAATGATGTGTTATTTCGATAGCAATACATCTGATGAAGGGCTGTGCCCGAATGCAAATGTAAAACAATGTTGAATTTCTTACTTTGGTACATTCAAGGAAAAGGTCGATTAAACAAACATTAACAAATATATTCATGCTACTTGCACAAGCACTTCGAGAAATAACTGAAACTAATAACGACCGTAAAATAGTGCTTGTTCAAAACTTAAAACTTGCTGAAAAACTTGCAAAAACGAATTTAAGAATAGAATTTGTGACAGCTTGTAGACGATCAAACCTTGCGCCTCGGTTCATTCAAGACTCATTGAAGACAGTGCAAAAGACTTTCTCTGGACTTCGTAAGTTTGATGAAAAATGCTCGGAATTTGCCAAATATTTGCTCAATGGCTCTATATCTGCGGCTTTTGAAGAGAGAGCCTACCTGGAACGTAAACAAAAGCGGTTGTATCAAGACCTGTGCAATCTAAACCTAGAACTCAACGTCTTGAATTGGCTCAAAGACAGCTGCAGACGCATCTTTTGCTCTACAATAGATGTTAACCGTCCAGGACAAGTCAAAAAGTTTCGAGCCTTGCAAAGCAGTGTTAAGCATGATGTGCGTAATTCACATCAAGATACCGAACAGGGAAATGGGAGACATGCTACGGAGGTGGCGAGAGTCAATAATCTCTCCTCGTTGGACTTGGATCCTGCCACGGAAAGCTTACTCGAAAACGGACCGAAATTTGGCATCACGCCGAAATAAGATCGTCGCTTGATTACAGGCGAGGAGAAGAATATTGAACGATTCGCGTATGGAAAGCCATGGATGGTTGAGATCGAACGAGCTAAACGGGAAGGGGAACGAAATGCAGAACAACGAGGCCTAACAGGACCGCAGATCGAGAATGACGCTGGTGCTTTGGACGTCGTCCCTGAGAGGCAGAACGAAACATCGGCTACAAGTTTGTTCGGTGGCGCGCGCTTCCCGGATGCCAATAAGACACAACCCCCTCTGTCTACCAAAGAAACGGAAGAGCGGTTGTGTAAGCTTAAGAACTCTATTCTTAGAATTTACAAGCTGCATGGTGACTCGGCTAGTAACGTTACACAAGAACAACTAGATGGTCTAAAAAATCTGAAGAACAATGACGACATCGTAATCAAACCAAGTGACAAATGCAAAGGCTTGGTTATCTTGGACAGGTCGGATTATGCCAGTAAGGCCACTCATATTCTTGATGACGACACCAACTACACACTGCTCGATCAAGACAAGACCGCCAAGGTTGAAGCTACAACTAAGCGAATTTTCAAGCGGACAGTACGGGATAATTTGCCAGACAAGTGCATAGAGGAGCTACCTCCTAATCACAGCAGGACCCCGGTCTTCTATGGTCTGCCAAAAGACCATACACCGCACGTCCCACTCAGGCCCGTGATAGCCACGTGCGGAGGTCCAACAGAGAAGACTTCATGGATGCTGGACAAAATCCTGCAACAACTTCTTCAGTTCGTCCCTCTGCATCTGGTAGACACTGATGACTTCCTTCAAAGACTGCAACGATTTTGGGGTGAGCGCTCTGTACTAGCCAATGCCATGGTCTTCAGCATAGATGTTGTGAATTTATACGGCAGTATCCCAGTGGACGAGGCAATAGAGGCGGTGCGCGAGGCTCTGATAAGGTACGAGGATAGGATAGACACAGTAGGGCTAAGTATCGATGATATATGTGACCTACTGCAGCACTGCCTGAAAAACAACATCTTTAGGTTTGGACATCAGTTCTACATGCAAAAAGAGGGCGTAGCTATGGGGAATCCGGTCGCACCAGCTGTGGCTATCCTATATCTGGATCGCTTTGAGACACTAGCGTTAGACAGGGCAGGTCTAAAACCAGATTTTTTCGCCAGATTTATAGATGATTACACTGGTGTCTGGCTGCATGGCAAAGATGCTCTAAACGACTTCGTCGTTTACCTAAACGGGATTGACGACAGAATTCAGTTTACATGTGAAATGTCTGGGGAGGGCGAAGGTTCGGTTTCAATGCTTGATACTCTGATCACTTTGTACAGCAGGGAAGTGCTTGTATCAGTCTGAACTGTACTTCAAACCGAGCAATGCAGGCATCATTTTGCACTATCGTTCAGCTCACCCTAGGCACACTATGCTGAACACCCTTCGATCTCAATATAGGAGAGCAATTAGGCTGTCTTCAAACGAAGACGCGAAGAAAAGAAGTTTAGGTAAGATATAGGATCTTTTTTCAAAGAATGGCTATCCGGCACATATTCCGAGGAGCGTTCAGAGACAGGTGAAGAGGGCGACAGGGAGTCGCGGGGGCACGGGAGAGAGGAGGGGTGGAGCTGAGCGTGAGGCGGGTGCGAGAGGTGGGGAGCGGGGTGCGGACCGGCAGGATCGTGAAGCTACTGGTGTCCTATTGTTGCCTTATGTGGATGAAACGGTTTTATGTAAGGTGAAGCGGGTGGCACGGAACTCCGGTCTGAACGTAAACGTAGCCTCGTACACACCGGATACGCTAAAACGCAAATGAGTTCATTCTTCACTCACGGACCCGCCATGTCCAGCAGGCTACAGGACTTGCAACACTTGTAAAATGATCAAAAAGGGTAGATGTACAGATAAAAATGTCGTATACGAGCTGACTTGCAGGCTGTGTGGGGCTTCGTATATTAGGGAATCCAAAAGACCTCTACGCCTTCGTTACAATTAACACTTGAGGTGCGCGGTAAATGAGACCAAACTAACTCCGATAGGTAATCATTTTGAGTTATTCCACAAAGGAATCCCTAAGGCAGACAAACTTGCTGATCCTCCTTTGGAAGTTTCAGTTTCAGTTTATTTTGTTTAACAAAAAAATATATAAATTAACAGACAATTGCGGATCGGCGCAAAAGCACAAGCTTAAGAAAAGGAGTTACAGTTTTGTTTCAGTTTTTAAGTTACAGTTTTGATGAAAACGAAAGACCACCCAGATAGGAAAATTGTTGAATCTCTGTGTATCAGAAACAAAAAAACCGAGCTTGAACGAAAATATGTCATCGTGGCGCATTATCTCAGAATAGGAATGCTTTTTGTATGATTTTTCTTTTTCTTTTTCGTCGTGATTTATATAGCTACTTGCTTAGAACAGTATATGTCATCGTGGCGTGTCATATCAGGATGGGAGTGCGATATCGCGTGACTGCTTTAACAAATTTGTTCGTCTTTATTCTTTATTTATTGATATAGCTATTGGCTAAGAACAATAATATGCTATCATGGAGCGAGATCTTAGGAATGTAATTTCGTGTGATTGATCTACAAAATGTTCGCCTTTATTGATTTATTTTGAATCGGGTAGGTTTTCAGCTGGGCTGGATGGAAGATGTAGTCTCTGATTTTCACGAGCTGTGCTAAATGTCTATTCTTGTGTCGTGTATGTGAATGATGTGTTATTTCGATAGCAATACATCTGATGAAGGGCTGTGCCCGAATGCAAATGTAAAACGAAGTTTAATTTCTTACTTTGGTACATTCAAGGAGAAGGTCGACTAAACAAACATTAACAAATATATTCATGCTCCTTGCACAAGCACTACGAGAAATAAACAAACTTCCGTTTTCATGAAGTTTTCTCCTAAGATCATTGTTTTTCACGTTCAGTGCAGGGAACGCGCGGGGGCATACTGGTATTGAATGCCCCTCCCATATTCCTGTGGAGGGGGGGGGGTCATTTACCCCTGATGCCCCCTGGATCCGAGAGTGCCAGCAATTACCACAAAGGAGAGCCTCTGTCAGACACTTACCGAATGGAATTCATTTTCCCATTCTCCAAATTTGTATAAGCAATTGCGAAAGTTGTGTCATGCCGCAAAGCGGCGCGAAATTGTCTGTTTTTTTTCCCTGTGGATAGCTGGATTTTGACTGCTGCAAAGACAATTTTTACGATTTTACGATAAATTGGGAACCGGCGGCGGGGGTTGGGGGGGGGGCACATAGTTGTATTGGATGCCCCCCCCCCCCCAACCCCACCAGATTCCTGCGGGGAGGGGATATTTGCCCCTGATGCCCCCCGCCCCCCGCTGGATCCGCCAGTGGCGGCATGACGTGTCATTTAATTGCTCGACATCGTGACTTTTGCTCACAGTGCGGTGACACATTTTCCATGGCCACAATGTTCATCCAGATTCATTCGTTCGACCCCCTCACCCATATCCGCCTCAATCCCCGTATCCGGCTCAGTGTTACTTAATGTATAAGTAAAGACAACATGCAACTGCATCATATGCAAACATACAGCGCATTGTGACATTGGCGGCTCCAGAACGGGTGGTTGGGGGGACAAAATTCCCAAAATTCTCACACAATTCTGAAAACGCATCGGATTTGGCTTGCTTATGCATTGAATGCTGATTTAAAGCTAACTGTCCTTAGTAAAAGTCGCTTAGATTTTCCTCTATAACAGGATATGTGTTAATTTTGCTATGATTTCAGGCGATTGGGGGGGGGGGGGGGCAATTGCCCATTTTGCCCAACCGTAGATCCACCACTGCATTGTGACCTGGTACAGCCAATACATCCTGTGTAGCAACGACCCTAGCTGCAGGGGCTCCACCACAGAGGGAACAAATACCCCCGCAGGAATCTGGGGGGGAGCATTCAATACAAGTATGCCCCCCCCCCCCCGCCACGCGTTCCCAATTTATCATAAATTCGTAAAATTGTCTTCGCAACAGTCAAAATCCAGCTATCCACAGGAAAAAAGACAATTTTGCGCCGCTTTGCGACATGACACAACTTTGGCAATTGCTTATACAAATTTGGAAAATGGGAAAATGAATTTCATTAGGTAAGTGTCTGGAGAGGCTCTCCTTTGCGGTAATTGCTGGCATTCTCTGATCCAGGAAGCATCAGGGGTAAATGCCCCCCCCCCCCCCCCTCCCTCCACAGGAATATGGGAGGGGCATTCAATACTAGTATGGTATATTAGTATACAATACTAGTATAGCGCGTTCCCTGCACTGAACGTGAAAAACAAAACAATTGCAAACGTGAAACAACGTGAAAAAAAAACTTTGCGGGGGGGGGGGGCATACTTGTTTGTTTGTTTGTTTCTGCACTGAACAGAAACAAACAAACAAACAAGTATGCCCCCCCCCCCCCCGCCACGCGTTCCCAATTTATCATAAATTCGTAAAATTGTCTTCGCAACAGTCAAAATCCAGCTATCCACAGGAAAAAAGACAATTTTGCGCCGCTTTGCGACATGACACAACTTTGGCAATTGCTTATACAAATTTGGAAAATGGGAAAATGAATTTCATTAGGTAAGTGTCTGGAGAGGCTCTCCTTTGCGGTAATTGCTGGCACTCTCGGATCCAGGAAGCATCAGGGGTAAATGCCCCCCCCCCCTCCCTCCACAGGAATATGGGAGGGGCATTCAATACTAGTATGGTATATTAGTATACAATACTAGTATAGCGCGTTCCCTGCACTGAACGTGAAAAACAATGATCTTAGGAGAAAACTTCATGAACACGGAAGTTTTTTCTTCTCTCGAGTGATTTAATTTGACGTTTGTATGTATCCTTATATTTCAATGATAGACAAAATAGCGCACCTGATGCAATTCAAGCAGCCCCGGTGACACTTAACCAACGCTCCCGCTGGGGGGGGGGGGGGGGCAGAATCTGCCCTCCCCTCCCGGAATTTCTCAATAACTTAAAAGCTATGATAGATAACAATATCAAACTTTTAACACCTTATGCTGCATCAATTCGACGTCTTCTCACTCAGTTACACATAAATTGATTTAGTCTTTTAGGAAATAATGACATTTTAATGACGTCATGTCATGCCATTTTTGGTGGAAAAACTATATATGTTTGAACAATCGTAGAAAATAGAGTTTGAAGTAAATTGTAAATAATAAAAAACGCCAAAGAAAGAAAATGACATTGTCTTCAAAATTGTTATCTCGGATTTTCGAAATTGTATGTTTTATACCTCAACATTTGTTATTTTAAATCCACAAAATAATTTGTTTGTGAACATGAAAAGTGAATTTCTTAAGATCGCATACCAAAATAAGGCGACCGGCCCAAATCCGAAGAGAAAAAAATGGGGGGTACCTTTTTGCCACAAAAAGATGCCCCCCCACGATTGAGAGGCTGGATTCATCAGTGCATGCCGCGGTACTTATACCTGGGGACCGAAATGTCCTATACCAGGTTAGGTGGGCACCACTTGAAGCCTTTTTACCACCCCTGCATCAGCCTACATATCATAGATAAAGGTGTGCATAAATTGCATACTACAGCAACTATCTGTTTTTTTCATCTTGTAACACAAATCAGGATGTAAGCTCATGTGCATTTCACAACGTCTCTGATGTGTCACAAATGGTGCTTTGCGAACAGCTGATGAAATAGTGACGTTAAACAAAAAAATATATGTTTTGTAACCGTGTACGATTACAAAACTGTGTTGATGTGTACGAGTGTGCACAAAGCCAATCTACCAAGGATATGGAGGCAATGCTTACGTCACGATCGCACCTGCAGGTGAGGTCGTTGTGATCATGTTGACAACGTACAAATATCCCAAAGAACACGACAGTTGTCGCATCTGAGTAAGAGTTGTATTTTGCGAGAACGAGATTAATTGTATTAGAGTTAGACTGAGTTTTGAGAGCCTGGAAGTGAACTAGATTTTCAGTTTGTATATTCCTCGAGCTGTATTTCAAAAGATTATTCAGGCAAAATTGTTCAATATATCCTATGCTGCGTGATGGCTTGTTATTAACGTCAGCCAGAATATGGATTTACCATCTTGATTGTTTCTTAATTGCTTGTGCATTTCCCATGGTTTAAAATGTAATTGTTGATGCTTGATTATTTTGATACTTTGATCTTCTTTCAGTGGCTTATTTATGCTTAGTGTAGGTAACCATGCATTTAATTCATGCTTATTGATTTTCCTACATTTTGGGTCAAATTATTGGCAGTTTTGACCTGCTGCTGTTCTAGCAATGTTATAAATGTTTAGCAAAGTATATTTTAGGATACAAATTACATAACCATCTAATATGGTGAAAACGCGTGAAAATGTCTATTTTCCAATCCGATCCCATCCGGAATCCGTATATTATCAATTCTCTGAACCGATCCGGTCCGGTACATCCGGATTGGACCGGATTAAAAATCCGGTGGATTGGTCAGGACCGTTTAGTCCTCTGATTGCTATGATTGACATGATATAATACAGATAACTAGGGCTTCTGTCATCCAAATATAAAGTGTTAGCAGTGCTAACTTCAAACTTGCAACTTGTTATTAGCAGCATGTTACAACGAGAAACGTGTTTTTTTATGATTCTGTTCCTTAGGTTTGATATGCTTTTCTTTGGTCTGATAATTCAACCCCTTGTCTGAAGAGTGTTTCAAAAAAGTTATTGGTGCGGTGCAATATGAAATTTATCAAAGACAAAATGTTAGCTGGATGCTTTAATGTTATTGGGTTTATGGGTGGTATATGCGAAGGGGATGTTTTGTTTATATTTGTTACATACAATTAAATAATTATCTTGTTATTGTTGCCCACCCTGTGCGTGATGGTCATTGCCAAAGTCTTGAAATGGAGAAAACGCTTTCGAGTGTCTGTAAAAATAGGTCGTGTACGTGTTTGAAGACAAAATGTTTTGTTCCGTATGGGATTTTATGTAAACAAGTAATACAACTTTCCATTATTTCATTGAATTAACTGGTCAATAGTCAATACGGACACGGCACCCAGGTGCGATTCTTCATATATTTTCAAACAATGCTTTGCCGGTACCTAAGTCTCTGCGACATATGAATTGCTGGAATTGCCATGAATTGCCATTGTCTGCCAAATGCTTTAGGATCCATCACTTCATCAGCACGCTTCTCAGAATTTCGAGTAGTGACATACTTGTATTATATCTTTGGACAAAATACACACGAAGAAAATATGGCACATTAAGGTGAAAATGTTATGGACACAGCGACTTAATAAGGATATCCAGAAACAGCAGCACCGCCAACACTTCCAACGCCATAACCAGCACCATAGCCGGCGGCACCAACTCCACGGAAACCGACACCACGACCAACAGCACCAACAGCACCATGGGTAACACCACCAACAGCACCATAGCCGACACCACCTCCTCCAACAATCGGGGTCTGAGGATGCTGGGCCTCGCCGATGTACTGGACGTTGGCGTTGTAGCCCGAGTTGCCGTCCACCCAGTAGGTCACCACCTGTCTACGGCCGTCCGGCAGCAGGGTGGAGTAGGAGCCCTCGGTGCGATCTCCTTGGCGGTTCTCCTGGGAGTCGATGTCCACACCGTAGTAGGCGTCCTTGACGGCATGGGCAGTGCTGTAGTCGGGAACGGAGTAGTAGTCCTGGGAGCTGTCGTGGCCGTATGATCCTCTAAGAGACGATGATCCTCCAGTGGAGGATCCCAGTCGACCTCCAACATGACCTACAGCTCCACCAACAACAGGTCCATATATTCCTGCATAGTTTCCTCCCAAATGGCCTCCAAGGGAGCCGCCGTCAAGACCGCCGGTGTAGGATACGCCAGCAGCGGAGGCCGCAGCGATGACGGCAGACAGAATAATCAGCTGAAAATATAGATAATCATATGTTATGCAGTTTAACTGGCAACAAGATCACAACATGAAGTGCATAGAGCAAAAGTACCAACTGGAAATATCTGATAACTGATTATTTGTTCAGTCATTGTTTGGGAACTATCAAATTTAATTGATATAATTTATATGAATCATGACGATATGTAACGGTAGTATTCATAATGACCTATTCAAAACTGCAATTATTTTGTGCTAGAGACAGTGCGTTAACAGTTTTAAGCAATTACTTCAATCTCAGACAAAATATAAAAACTGTTAGATGTTATCTTTTCGAATTACAGTTACAACTCTATGTCTGTAATTTTCCGGAATCACTCGTCACGATCTTTGTGGCGTATGAATTCAGATCTTTAGCGGCCACAGCAGCCACTCTATAGGTCGTATTTTACCTTCATGTTGCCTGTTCTGTTCTGTGATAGGAACTGATGGTGTGCAGAGCACAGTCCCGGCTTATATACTGGTCCACCGCTGCATATAACCCCAGGGTGTGTCGAGCGAAAGGATATCCTCTGTGTTCGGAGCAAGAGCAGGTGTCAGAGTAGTCTCACAGACACGAATAGTTGACAAGGTCACGGTTTCACTGCTCCACATTTTGCCAAAAAAGTGCTGCCTTGCAGAATGGCGCAAGCGGTAAAACATCAAGAATGGATGAGGGACGTGATGGCTGTGGGTGTTGCCTAATAACCCGCGCCGTGCCGGTGCTCGGCGCCAACTTCGCCGTGCCGGGGGTGTTTAGACACCCCCCTACAACTCGAAAACTAAAAGGGCTAGAAAGACGCAGAATAGCGCGTTCGAAAGCTCTCGAGAAGCACATTCGAAAGAACCGAATATTTTTTCCTAAAGCCAATATTGAGGTCACCAGAGGTCATCAAAGGTTAATTTTTCCAGTTTTAGGACTCCGCTCCAGAAACACCCAGATGTCACAGGAACTATGATAGCTAGAAAGAAACGGAAAAAGCAATGGAAAGCTAGTGAAACCTGCAATCGATAAGGTGTTTTCCGATTTTTAAAAAAAACAATAGTTTAGGCTCCAGAGCTTATCGAATGTCAAAAAGGCTATTTAAAAAAACAGTTTTTCACAAATAGCTTTTTACCTATAAACGACAGGACAATAATTTTGATTCCATCGTGTTTGTCCCCTCAAGGCGCTTCGACTCATATTAGTGTTGACTAGGTTAGGTTAACTTAAAAGTTTGACTTCAGGTCAAGGTCATGTGGTAACCCAAGTAAGTCATGTTGCATATGGGAAGATGTACCTCGACGAGACAAACACATTGGTGTCGGTTTCACTTCTCTATCGTCATTATGTCGAGAGTTATTGACATACAACTGTTGGTGACCTCGGATGACCTCGGCTGACCCTGTAGGGGTCAGTGAACAAAAATGGCACCTAAGTCATCAAGAATGGCCTATAATAACATGATCCAGATGGAATTAGACTGATATCTTGCGTATCTTTGGAATAGGAAGCATTTGAGTATTTCCCAATTGACTTATAATGGGGAGGTCACGAAATTTACCCGACCTTAGGTCACTGATATACAAAATGCAAGATAAACAAATTGTAGATACATATGACTTTATAAAATCCTGTAAGTATAAAACCGATCATCTAAAAACTGTGACTGTGGTATGACCACAAGTTTTTTTTGGAGGTGGGGTCACGTGACTTGGTCTGGTGACCTGACCTGAGATGACCCGATGTATTTTTTTTCACATAATGTGCGCAATTGATGCCCAAACAGCTGTGTCAAAAAACGGCGGCGCTGAGCGCCGCCGTTTTTTCGCTATCCTTGAAAAACCTGAGGGGGGTGTCTAACCCCCCCCCCCCCCCTCCCCTCCCCCCCCCCCCCCCCCGGCACGGCGCGGGATAACATGGGTTCCCAGAAAGGATAGGAGTGACGTCATAAGTTACTTATACTTAGGGAGCCATAAGTCAGTCAAAAATAAAGATAGTGCTTTCAAATTTGGTTTTGGTATCTCCATACTTAGTTCTCTAATATATCTTCCATTTTTCTTATCTTTCAAAAAATAAAATTTTGTGGAAATTCTTTTTAAAAGAACTTTTTTTGCGTCAAAAATCCAAAATGTATCAATCCAAGATAGCTATTTGAAAAACAACCTTACTCTATTTCGTAATATCCTTTTATTTGCAATTTGCATACAAACTCGATTTTCTACGAATTTACAAACATTTATCCTTTTTCCACCAAAAATGGCATGACATGACGTCACTAAAACGCAATTATTTCCCTTTTTTTTAAACCAATGCCAATTAAGTTTTTACCGAAGACATATTATTAATGCAGTACATGGTACCAAAAGTTTCACTTCGATATCTTGTATAGTTGTCAAGTTATTGATGCAATTCGGGAGGGGGTGGGAGTAAAATTTACTCCCCCCTCCCCCTCCCTGCGCCGTGCGAGTTAACCCTCGCCCTACGGGAGGTTTTTCACTTTCGTCCTACTGGGGGGGGGGTCCTAAAACGACCCCCCTGTTAACCCGCGAGTTACTGGGATATATTTCATAACGAGACTTACTGGGGGGAGGCTTTTCTTTGTCCCCCCCCCCTCGGATCTCCGGAACTACTGGACCGAATGTAAAAATTCAAACGGAATTCGATAGCCCTGGAAAATGTATCGAGGGAAACATAATATTGTTGACTTCGAGGTCACCGATAACGTCACAAGTCAGGTCAAGTACAAAATGTTTGACCGTGTCAAAAGGTCTCGATGGATGGAATTGTCGCGCAAAATTGCGATATTAAACGCATAAACAGTCGATAAATCGGTATGATTCATGTGTCTGATACTTCTAAGTACCTTTCTAAACTGTTTATAACCATAGTTCAGGTCAAGGTCATCCGAGGTCACGAGGTCAAACTGCAGATTACGGTCATTAGGCGTTGTAACACATGTTTATGGGTTTGTTTCGTCCATAACGCGAAAAATGACCTTAGAACATTGTTTTTTCAATATAAATAGAAGTAAAAAGCAAAAACGGAGATGCATTTATTATGCATAGTAATGCCATAGTGTAATAAATAACAAGTGATGACACTTCGATTTTTCTGTGTAATGCATTTTCTCTTGCAAGAAGTTCCTTTCGCGCAAATAAAAACAAATGTATGACGATTAATGATGTTTAAGATATTTTAGACCAACAGAAATATGCTTTTAACAAGTCCACTCCGACTGACAGTTTTGGTATATTTAATCCAGATGCAATAAATGTTACCTTTTCATTAGGTTTTGTTATTTTGATTAGGTAAAATGGAAAAAATAACGAAAGTACTATTGACATATTATAAGAAATGAAAATAGCGGCATTCAAACAAAAAAAGCCCCTGAGCTTAATTAACAACGCATTTCATAAGCCCATAACACTGGATTGTCCTCTGTTTTCGACAATTTTGATACATTCAATGTAGAAAGACATCAAATTGCCGTCATAAAGTGCAATAAAAACATGGGTTCTTAACTATAAACTAATCTAAGAACGAGGTCTTCAAAGCATAGCGAAATAGCTCTGAGCCCATAAAGATGTACTACGTGCTTCATGAGCTCCCTGCACTTGATTGTCCTATGTTCTCGGCAATTTTAATACATTCAAGATAGAAAGGCATTCAATGTCCGTCATAAAATCCAATAAAAAAACATGGGTTCTAAACTATAAACTTATCAAAGACTGAGATATTAAAAGCATGGTGAAATAGCACCGAGCCTAATCAACAACGCATTTCATAAGCCCATGACACCGGATTGTCCTCTGTTTTCGGCAATTTTGATGCATTCAATGTAGAAAGACCCCAAATTGCCGTCATAAAGTGCAATAAATAACATGGGTTCTCAACTACAAACTAATTATTTATTATATATCTAATTGTTATTTATTACACTATGGTAATGCTTTGCGAAGTCGTCGATTTTTGTCATTTGAAGGTCATAAGTCAGTCATTTTTGAAGATATCGACTTAAAATTTGGTACACATATTCACCGAACACGTTTCGATCACATTTATTCCAGTTTTTTGATAATTCTGATTTTGTGTTGAAAATTTTGTAAAACAAAACAAAATGTATTTGGATTTCTCAAAATTTTGAATTTCGAGGAAAAAAAACTCAAGAATCCGAGATAACAGTTTGAGAGAACGGTCTATTTTCAGAAATTTGATCTAAGACAATTGAGCTTTTCTTAAACATCGTACCTTTGACAGCGTTTTCTGCAAACCATTATTTTGCAACAAAAACCGAAGAACATGACGTACCCCTAAAATCTTTTTCGGTTGACCTATCATGACCTCAAATTTTTACTTTAACCAACATTGGTGGAATTGATGTGAGAGAAGGTACTGGAAGTTTAGTGACGATACTTGCGTTCGTTTAGAAGTAATTGCAAAATAACGAGAGGGGGGGGGGGCAAAATATAGCCTCCCCAGTAAGTCGTGGGTTTACTTCCAAACCAAGCTACATAGAGCAACGCGGTAAGAACCAACATGTTGCCTGTCATGTTTGGAATCTAAAGGTTTGCAATTTTTAGGTTTCGGATCAACGAGTGACCTTCCAGGTCAAGTGAATGACCTCGATCGACCACGTCCAGAACAGCGATTTTGCTCTGTCAGAAAACCTCAAAATGAGAAATTGATCAATGTAAAAAAACATTTTCCTAGACCAGTTTGCCTCAGAAATACATAAAAGGCATTTTTTTATCGTATCTGGCCAAAAAAAGTCAAAAAAAGTTATTAAAAAAATGACGTCATGAATTTCTTACACTTAGGGTGCCATCACTCAGTCAAAAATGGAGATATGTCTTTAAAATTTGGTTTCAGTATTGTGCATACTCAGTTCTCTCATATATATAGTCCGGTGTTCTCAACATCTTAGAAAACTTTGATTTTGTGGTGATTTAAAATTTAAAAATAAATGTTCATTTTGGGGGTCAAAAACCAAAAAATTGAACATCCGGGATAGCCATTTTAAAGAAAATGACATTTCATATCTTTGCTTAAATTCTTTTGCAATTTGCTTAAAATCTCTGTTTTCTACGATTTGTCAAACATTTATCATTTTTTCACGAACATGACGTCATCAAAACATCATTATTTCCCAAATTTCTTTTAAAAAAATCAATGCAATTTTTACAGCTTACGTATAATTGTATACTTAGCTACCTTAAATTTCCGCAAGATGCGCCGCATTTCTGAAAGGTTATGCAAGAAAAACCTCAGGGGGGTCGTTTTAGGACCCCCGTAGGACGAGGGTTAAAAACAAAAACAAAATCGTTATAAAACAAAATGATTGCTATCAGAGTACAAAACGCATTCATTTGAAAAGATCCAATCCATTCCCAATCCGTAAGCCTCTGATCCTGATCCAATCCAATCCGGCAGATGAATCAAAAGCTGCACGGGTCCAACCCGGTCCGGTAGCAAAAAAGTTTAAATTTTGCTAATTTGCAATATAGTGCAATATAGTTGCAATAAAGTTGCAATTTATAACTTCGTAATATGGTCGAAATTTAAAGAGCTAACTGAAACAAAAGACATTAGTAGGTTAATTTCCATTAGTCTTATCAGCAATCATTTACAAGGACACAAAACCTTGACACAGACATTAAAACTAGCAAAATCTGAGTTTAAAAATACTGTATGGTGGTATTTTATGCAATCACAGGAACTAGAGATGCCACTTTCCAGGCCTGTGGCTACACACTCAGCTGAAAAGATGGATAATCCTATGTTATGCAGTTTATCTATCGGAAGATCTCAACAGCAGATGTTATAACAAAATTTAACCCATTACCGCCCAGCGCGTCAAAAATGGTCGATGCATTTGAAGGGTTGTACCGCCGTCGTGTTTCAACTGATTGCTTTGCCAGACCGTCTAGACTAGGGGGAGGGATGTCTAAAAGTAAACATTCCGGCTTGAGCGACGCCGGCTGCCGGAACTAGATTTGGCAGGGTGACAAAGTTGGCGATTTTTCTATACCACGACATTGGGTCTATCCAGGCTAGAAATTTTGACCAGCAACCTGTATTATGGCCAGATAAAGTTTGTCAAATGCAAGATAAATGTACGATGTACTCCGTCATATCAAGCGTTTTCACTTTCCTCTTTATTCGCGGCTCACAGCAAGCGCGAAATTTTGATCGACCAATTTTGACTCACCGGGCGTGTGCTCGCCCCTCGCACCAGCCGGGGGCCGCCCGCGCGCAGACAGGGATCCCGGGCAGAACGCGCGAAACGAGGAAGGGTCAGCGTTTCCTGTCACTGTTTAGCGTGCGAACGTGCTGAAATTTTTGTGATTCGAGGTGTTGAGTTGTTTGACTTTGTATTTGGTGTAAGAGCCTTGTTGATCTGTCCTGGAACGCTCCGCATAATAAGGTCCTTGCCAGAGCTAAGAATACTCCTCTCCGCACGGGAGGGCCTCTCTTCTACACAGAGGAGCCTCCTCTCCGCAGGGAAAATCCTCCATTCTACAGAGGGGCTTCCTCTCCACCTGGGAGGGCCTCGTCTCTGCACAGAAGGGCCTCCTCTCTGCACAGAAGGGCCTCCTCTCCGTACGGTAGGGCCTCCTTTCCGCACAGAGGAGCCTCCTCTTCGCAAGAGAGGGCCTCCCCTCCGCACGGGAGGGCCTCCTTTCCGCACAGAAGAGCCTTCTCTTCACAAGAGAGGGCCTCTCCTCCGCAAGGTAGGGCCTCTATTCCGCACAGAGGAGCCTCCTCTCCGCACGAGAGTGCCTCCTTTCCGCATATAGGGTTCTCGTATCCGCACGGGAGGGCCTCCTCTCCGCATGTAAGAGCCTCCTCTCCGTACTGAGGGGTCTCCTCTCTGCATAGAAGGGTCTCTTTTCTGCATTGAAGGGCCTCCTCTCTGCACGGGGGGGCCTCCTCTCTGCACGGAAGGGCCTGTCCTCCGCACGGGAAGGCATCGGTTCCGCACATAGGGCCCCTAGGCCGAAGTGGGTGTGGAAAAACATAGTTTTGCCCACCCTTATTTGTTTCCTGGGTGGACAACTGCCCACCCTGCCCCGGGAATCGGCCGCCACTGGCGGATGTAGTGCTTCCTTGGCAGCTATGCAGGTCTATGAAGAGACGACAGGTGAGGGAAATAAATCGCTAATCGCGCATGCACAGTGCTCGTGATTGTGTTCTACCTTCACGGTTCAGAAATAGGCAAGTACCGTGCCGATATAGTCATGACTCGTATGGTTTTGCAATACGTGATGACGCATGATCAAGGTGGTTGTTGATGCCAATAAAGCTGGTACGCGACACCCCACAGTTTATTTTTTGGCCGGCTCAACCTCATAAATTAGGTCAACGCCGGCGCGGGCGACGGGGTGGGCCGGCCGCGCCGTCGCAGCAGAGGCAGCGCGCGCACCCCGAGCAGGCGCCCGGTGGGTCATTTTTGGTCGATGCTGTATCTCAAAAAGTTATTTATATTTTAAGTTAATATTTTCAGGATTTCTTAATCTGCCACAACCCGCATAGCGTACAAAAAATCACACAATTAAAATGACTGGAAGTATTGCTGGGCGTTAATGGGTTAAGTCACGAGATACCTTCTGTTTGCATGTGCACTTGTCATTTTGGCTAGATTTTTGCAATGTCGGGTCTTTCACATAATTGCTGCGAGAAACAAAAGTTTCGAAGTTAAGAAATTTATAAGTACAAACGGCATATAATGTTAGTGTGCAACATGACTTGTTAAAAAAAAAATAGAGTGATTTCATTTTTGTTTTGACCATTACTGCAAGCTCACTTGACCTGGAAGGTCACCCATTGACCTGAAACCTAAAAATCGCAAACTGTTAGATTCCTCTCATGACAGGCAACATGCTGGTTCTTACCGCATTGCTCTACGTTGCTTGGTTTGGAAGTTAACGGGGGGCCTGACAGCCCCCCCCCCCCCCCCTCATAAGCGAAGTTGGAAAAAGCTCCCGTATGGCGAGGGTTAAAACACGCACACGACCTAATATTACTGTCACTCGAAAACGTTTTCTCCATTTCAAGCTTTTGAGAATGACCATCACTCACAGGGTGGGCAACAAAATCAAGATATTTCTTGAATTGTATTTAACAAATATAAACAAAACCTCCCCTTCACATCTACCACCCATAAACCCCATAAAATGCTGTTGTAACATGCTGCTAATAACAAGTTGCAAGTTTGAAGTTAGCACTGCTAACACTTTATATTTGGATGACAGAAGCCCTAGTTATCTGTATTATAAACTGTCAAGCATAGCAATCAGAGAACTAAACGGTCCTGACCAATCCATCAGATTTTTAATCCGGTACAATCCAGATGTACTGGACCGGATCGGTTCAGAGAATTGATAATATACGGATTCCGGATGGGACCAGATTGGAGAATAGACATTTTCATGCGTTTTCACCATATTCAATGGTTATGTAATTTGCATCCTAAAATATACCTTGCTAGGACATTTAGAACAGCAGCATGTCAAAACTGCCAATATTTTGAGGCAGGATGTAGTAAAATCAATAAGCATGAATTAAATGCAGGGTTACCTACATTAATCATAAATAAGCCACTGAAAGAAGATAAAAGTATCAAAATAATCAAGCATCAACAATGCCATTTGGCAACAATGGCATGATCAAGATGGGAGATCCATATTCTGGCTGACATTAATGACAAGCCATCACCCTGCACAGGTGATATTGAACAATTTTGCCTGAATAATCTTTTGAAATACAGATCGAGGCATACACAACCTGAAAATCATCTCGCTTCCAGGCTCTCAAAAGAACACCACATTTGGGTCCAGAAAGTGGGAGCAAAATCTGATGTCAATATGCTTAGTTTGGTCTATACGAAATATTACTATTTATTTTCTTACTTGTATTCCTTGAACTGTGAAACAAGTTTTGTTTGAAAAGTTATATTTTTGTTTCATATTTAGCCTACAAACTTTTTTCTTTTAACGTCACTATTTCATCAGTTGTTCGTAAAACACCATTTGTGACGCATCAGAGACGTTGTGAAATGCACATGAGCTTACTTCCTGATTTGTGTTACAAGATGAAGAAACAGCTAGTTGCTGTAGTATGTAGTTTATGTACACCTTTATCTATGATATTGATATGTAGGCTGATGAATTGTTTGTTAGCTATCAGGAGGTAGGCCTCGCCTACTTTGACACGACATTATGTTTTTTTTCAGGCATTTCTCAAATATATTAGGCCCTTGATTTGATGTTATATATTCTGCTTACTTGCTTTTAGTGACTAAAGATGTTTAATGGCTTTCAGTGCTACAGTTAAATTGTGCTTTCATGATGAAATGTTCTTTGTTATCCTAAAACCTAGATATTGCAAATTTCCTTTGCGGGTTTCAGCGGGTAGCTGGCAGCTTATACGGGTAAGCGGTTCGTGGTGGGTAGTTGCACAGGGTTTGCGGGGAGGGGTGGGTGGCCACAGGCCTGAAAAGTGGCATCTCTAGTTCCTGTGATTGCAGAAAATACCACCATACAGTATTTTTTAACTCAGATTTTGCTAGTTTTGGTGTCTGTGTCAAGGTTTTGTGTCCTTCTAAATGATTGCTGATAAGACTAATGGAAATTAACCTAGTAATGTCCTTTGTTTCAGTTAGCTCTTTAAATTTAAACTATATTGCAAAGTAATATATTGCAACTATATTGCAACTATATTGCAAAGTAGCGAAGTCTCAACTATATTGCTACCGGATCGGATTGGATCCGTTCAGCTTTTGATTCATCTGCCGGATTGGATTGGATCAGGATCAGCGGCTTATGGATTCGGATCGGTTTGGATCTTTTCAAATGAATCTGTTTTGTACTCTGATAGCAATCATTTTTGTATTACTTTTTTTTTAAAACTTGGGCGGCGCTGGGAGGGGGTTAAATTGTCCCCCCCCCCCCTCCCTCACGAATTTCATCCATAACTTCACAAAAATAATAGATATCGATGTGCAACTTTCGCTACGATATGCTGCATTAATTATATGTCTTCTGTAAACATTTCATTGACATTAGGTATATATTTTGGGATATAATGGCGTTTAAGTGACGTCATGTCATGCCAATTTTGGTGGAAAAACGAGAAATGTTTGAAAATTCCTAGAATATCGAGTTTGCATGCAAATTGCAAATAAAAGGATAATACGAAATAAAGTAACGTTCTTTTTCAAATAGCTATCTTGAATTTCAAAGTTTATGATTTTTGACCCCCAAAAACTAAAAAAAAATAATGATTTTTTGGAAGAATTTCCACAATTTTTTTTTTTAGAAAGATATTACAAAACGAAGATATATTAGAGAACTAAGTATGGACGATACCCGAACCAAATTTGAAAGCAACATTTTTATTTTTGACTGACATGTCTCCCTAAGCATAAGTAACTTATGACTTTACTTCCATCCTTTCCGGGAACCCATGTTATTAGGCAACACCCACAGCCATCACGTCCCACATTCATTCTTGATATTTTACCGCTTGCGGCATTCTGCATGGCAGCACTTCTCTGGCAAAATGTGGAGCAGTGAAACCGTGACCTTGCCAACTATTCGCGTCTGTGTGACTACTCTAAAACCTGCTCCAGCTCTGAGCACAGAGGATATCCTTTCGCTCGACACACCCTGGGGTTGTCTGCAGCGGTGGACCAGTATATAAGCCGGGACTGTGCTCTGCACACCATCAGTTCTTATCACAGAACAGAACAGGCAACATGAAGGTAAAATACGACCTATAGAGTGGCTGCTGTGGCCGCTAAAGATCCGAATTCATACGCCACAAAGATCGTGACGAGTGATTCCGGAAATTTACAGACGTAGAGTTGTAATTGTAATCCGAAAAGATAACATCTAACAGTTTTTATATTTTGTCTGAGATTAAAGTAATTTCTGAAAACTGTTAACGCACTGTCTTTAGCACAACATAATTGCAGCTTTGGATAGGTCATTCTGAATACTACTGTTACATATCGTCATGATTCATATAAATTATATCAATTAAAATGTATTGTTCCCAAACAATGACTGAACAAATAATCAGTTATCAGATATTTCCAGTAGTTACTTTTGCTCTATGCACTTCATGTTGAGATCTTGTTGCCAGTTAAACTGCATAACATAGGATTATCCATCTTTTCAGCTGATTATTCTGTCTGCCGTCATCGCTGCTGCCTCCGCTGCTGGCGTATCCTACACCGGCGGTCTCGGCAGCGGCTCCCTTGGAGGCCATTTGGGAGGAAACTATGCAGAAATATATGGACCTGTTGTTGGTGGAGCTGTAGGTCCTGTTGGAGGTCGTCTGGGATCCTCTGCTGGAGGATCATCGTCTCTTAGAGGATCATACGGCCAAGACAGCTACCAGGACTACTACTCCGTTCCCCACTACAACACTGCCCATGTTGTCAAGGACGCCTACTCCGGTGTGGACATCGACTCCCAGGAGAACCGCCAAGGAGAACGCACGGAGGGCTCCTACTCCAACCTGCTGCCGGACGGCCGTAGACAGGTGGTCACCTACTGGGTGGACGGCAACTCGGGCTACAACGCCAACGTCCAGTACATCGGCGAGGCCCAGCATCCTCAGACCCCGATTGTTGGAGGAGGTGGTGTCGGCTATGGTGCTGTTGGTGCTGTTACCCATGGTGCTGTTGGTGTTCTTGGTCGTGGTGTCGGTTTCCGTGGAGTTGGTGCCGCCGGCTATGGTGCTGGTTATGGCGTTGGAGGTGTCGGTGGTGCTGCTGTTGCTGGATATCCTTATTAAGTCGCTGTGTCCATAACATTTTCACCTTAATGTGCCATATTTTCTTCGTGTGTATTCTCTCCAAAGATAATACAAGTATGTCACTACTCGAAACTCTGAGAAGCGTGCTGATGAAGTGATGGATTTTAAAGCATTTGGAGACAATGACAATTCATGGCAATTCCGGCAATTCATATGTCGCAGAGACGTAGTTACCGGCAAAGCTTTGCTCGAAAAAACATCAAGGATCGCACCTGGGTGCCGCGTCCGTATTGACTATTGACCAGTTAATTCAATGAAATAATGGAAAGTTGCATTATTTGTTTACATAAAATCCCACACGGAACACAGCTATTTTTTAACTCTCGCCCTACTGGGGGCTGACAGGGCCCCCTGAGGTTTTTCTGGAATAACGTTTTACATATGCAGAGCATCTTGCTGAAATTTTTGGATGCTAAGTTTACAACAATTATACGTATGCCGTAACAATTTAATTGAAATTAGTTAAGCAGGTTGGGAGATAATCATGTTTTGATAACGTCAAGTTGGTGGAAAAACGACAAATAATTGGGAAATGGTAGAAAACAGCGTTTAAAAAAAAAATGATGACGCGATTCTTCAAAGATTGAAAATAGCATTGTCTTTAAAATGGTAATCTAGGATTTTCACAATTTTGGTTTTTTGGCCCCCTAAAATGTAAAAAAAAAAATATTTGTTGGGGGAAAATCCCCACAAAATCAAAATTTTCAAAGATGTTAGAAAAACAGGAACATATGTGAGAGAAAGGATTATGGGCAATACCCATACAAAATTTCAAAGCAAAATCTTCATTTTTGACTGAGTGATGGCTCCCTACGTTTCAGAAACTCATGACGTCATTTATTCAAATATTTTGTTTACTTTTTTTTGACAAGATACGAACAAATAATTACTTTTCTGTATTTCTGAGCCAAAATTGGTCTAGGAAAGTGCCTTTTTATTTACATTGATCAATTTCTAATTTTTAGGTTTTTTGAAGAGCAAAATCGCTGTTCTGGACGTGGTAAATCGGAGGTAATTCACTTGACCCGGAAGGTCACTCGTTGACCTGAAACCTGAAAATCGCATACTGTTAGATTCCTCTCATGACAGGCAACATGCTGGTTCTTTCCGCATTGCTCTACGTTTCTTGGTTTGGAAGTTAACATGGGCGCCTGACAGCCCCCCCCCCCGTAAGGCGAAGTTGAAAAAAGCACCGGTAGGGCGAGGGTTAACCCTCGCCCTACGGGAACTTTTTCACCTTCGCCATACGGGGGGAGCCTGACAGGCCCCCCCCCTGTTAACCCTATTTGTGACAGGGGGCGGATTCCGCCCCCCCCCCCTTATGTTTTTCGCAGATATCTCCAGAACGACTGGGAGCAGGCCCATGAAATTTTGGGACTTTTCATAGAATTGGACTCCGCATTTGGAGTCAAAATTTTGAGTTCTTAATCTAAACAGAGGCGGTTCCAGGGCACAGTTGTGGGTGGGTTCGGAGACGACATTTGGCGATAATACGGAAATGCGATCTTCACGGTTTCTTCCTAACTGCATCAAGTATGAAAGAGTTACATCGGCTTACGGTGATTGCAACAATTGCAAATTAGTTGATGTTAATGAAATAGCAGACAAATTGCATGGCAGAGGCGGTTTCAGGGGCTTGAAAAGGGGGGGGGGGGGGTTCTAGGAAGTATTCAATGCTTGGCGGGAAGCCAATAGAGCAATGTATGGGGTATTGATAGCCATCAAGATGTAAAAGATAGCTTCTGCTTCCATTATTTGCATAATTTATTATATATAGAGTTTCTGGGGCGTGTTCAGGAACATGAAAAGGGGGTGACTGGCATGGTGATGACGATATGACAGCGATAACGGCGCAATATACGTTTAGCTTATAATAATATATGCACATATGAGACCAGAAAAGGGAATAAAGTCATTTTTGGCAGAGGTGCGCTCAGGAATGGAAGAAAGGGGGTCATATTATATTGCAAGGAAACTAAGAGGCATGGGCGTACAATGACATAACATACTGCAGCTTTCGGATGAAACACGCACCACAGGCTACTCTACGAACGATTATAAGATAATAGGCGAGGCCAGGTAGGGTAAAAAGGGGGGTAAGCAATGTTAATTGAAGTTGTAAGTGAAATAGTCACTGTTGACTAGTTAGTATCATAATAGCGGATAATATACTTATAAAAAGGTCTTGCGCCACCCCAGTTTGGATCCTGGATACGCCTATCATGAAGTACAACATGGAAAAAGGAACTATCTACGATCAGTAACATATTTATAGTGCTGGGTAGCAACTTGTCTGCGGTTGATACTTTTTCCCAATTTTACCCCCTTTTTCACTAACCTGGCAAAAAATATGATATATAACTGTTTTATTTCTAATGTCTCAATCACATACCAATTCATTTTTCAAAAAAACAACATCAAAAAATGGTTTTATTACGCATTTACTTTACCCCCATATTGAATGATCTGCACACGCCTATGATTTTTGAATTTTCAAACGTCACCGTCATATATCAATTTCCTATTCAATCTCTATCGATTCCTATTAGTTGTGTTAAAATCGTTCGATAAACATGAAAGCTATGTTGGATCAAAAATACCACTAAAATTTGTAGTTTTTGCCCCCCTGTTGCCTCCCTATCCCAAATTTATATTTTGTATTTATTTATAAATGTAGATCGTGTTGAAGGGAACCAAACACCGTTTCATGTTTGAGAATCGGACGGGTAGATCTTGAGATATCCGGGGGGGGGGTCGGAATCCCCCCCCCCCCTGTTACAAATAGGGGTAGCCAGGAGCCTGTTACAAATAGGGTTAACTTCCAAACCAAGCAACTTAGATCAATGCGGTGAGTACCAGCATGTTGCCTGTCATGAGAGGAATCTAACAGTATGCGATTTTGAGGTTTCAGGTTAAAAAATGACCTTCCAAGTAAAGTGAATGACCTCGGATTTACCACGTCCAGAACAGCGATTTTGCTCCTCAGAAAACCTCAAAATTAGAAATTGATAAATGTAAATAAAAAGACATGTTCCTAGACCAGTTTTGGCTCAGAAATACAAAAAAGGTAATTATTTGTTCGACAGCATTAGACAGCGCATAGCTGAGGCGGGCCCTGGCTCCATGTACCGCTGTGTGCGTCCCATCATGGCCAGCAAGAGGGGCGGACAGAAAACCACTCCAGACATCGACCCAGACACGCTCGACCAGTACTTCGCGGAGATTGGCACCAGGACTGCGACGGCCGTTGCCGCGGGAGTGCCGGCCGGTACTGCGGAGCTGCCGGTCCGCCTACCTCGGGTGGGGTCGGACGGGTTCGCGGTCCGGCCGGTGACCGGCGCCGAGCTGCGGGACACGGTCACCAATATGAACAGTAGCGGAGCGTGCGGTGCCGACGGACTGTCCATGGCGTTTTTTAAGAAGTGTTTTAGTGCTATCTCACATGTCGTTGTATGCATTGTGAACACCAGTCTAGTCACCGGCATTGTATTCGTGGAAGGTTGCAATTGTTCAGCCCATATACAAGTCGTCGGGCTCCATCAGAGACCCTTCTAACTTTAGACCTATCTCACTCGTTCCTTGTTTGGCCAAGATCGTAGAGCGAATTGTTCATAAGCAACTGTATGTCTACTTTGATTCAAACCATTTGTTCTCCTGCACGCAACATGGTTTTCGACGCTACCACTCCACTGAGACAGCTCTTATAGATGTCACAGACAAAGTACTTCATGGTATGGACCACGGCGAAATATCACTTCTTGTACTGTTAGATTTAAGTAAATGCTTTGATGTTGTGAGCCATTCGAAACTGATTCAAAAACTAGAACTGTATGGCGTTGATAGCACCTGGTTCGAGAGCTACCTGTCAAACCACTATCAACATGTCAGAATTTGCTCTCCCGATGGTCGCCAGCGCTTGTCCGGGGCGGTTAGAAACCCTATCGGGGTGTATCAGGGCACATCGCTGGGACCCCTGTTGTACAGCATCTTCTCTAACGACCTTAGCCTGCACGTTGGTGATAATGTTAACATCACACAGTACGCCGATGACACACAAATTCTTGTTACCGGACACAAACGTGACATTGTGTATCTCATTCAGCACCTGGAATCGGCCCTGTGCGCTTTGTTCCAGTGGTTCACCCAGAATAAAATGAAAGTCAACTCTAGCAAGACTCAACTGATCGTTTTAGGCACCCGTCAAATGCTCCAGGACCTACCAATAACTTCCATCAATGTAAATGGTGTGACCGTAGAGGAGGCTCAACGAGTAAATAACTTAGGGATAGTGATGGACCGGCACTTATCTTTTGAACCGCATGTCAACCAACTGGTAGCGAAGTGCACTGGTCTGTTGATCGGACTGAGCCATGCGAGACATCGCCTCCCCCATGATGTACTGCCGGCGCTCGTGAACGGACTAGTGATCTCACTGATTCGCTACTGTATCGCTGTATACGGAAACTCTACTGCACAATCAGTGACGCGTATACATAGACTACTCAACTTCTGTGCGAGAGTGGTTTCAGGGCGGCGCAGGCGCGACCACGTGCGTGATGTACTGGACGAGTTGAACTGGTTACCTGCCCAGGACCTCGTGATGTACCGTACATTATGCTTGCTCAAAGTGATCATGACCCAGGGACAACCAAATGACCTTGCGAGCCAATTCCATACCGTGCGGAGTGTGAGACAGAGATCGACCAGACAGGATGACCTCCTTGTCGTACCACGGATCAGGACCGAGTCCGGGAGGCGGAGGTTTGCTTATCGAGCCGCCCAAGCATATAACGCCCTACCGCCAGACATTAGGGAGACCCGTATTTCTGTGTTCAGAAAGATTGTCAAGAAACAGCTGGGTATGGCGCGGCGGTGATAGTGCAGGTGTGTGTATGTGTGTATGTATATGTATCTTATGTGTATGAGATTAGGTATTTTATCCATGCCATTGACGCGAGCACATGAAAAGCCAGCGTGTACCTGGATGGGCTTTAAATATATTCTGATTCTGATTCTGATACTGATTGCTGATAAGACTAATGGAAATGAACCTACTAATGCCCTTTGTTTCAGTTAGCTCATTCAATTTCAACTATATTGCAAAGTAATATGTTGCAACTACCGAGTTGCAATATACCACAAAATAGTTGCAACTATATTGCAACTATATTTCAAAGTAGCGAAGTTTCAACTATATTGCTAACGGACCGGATTGGACCCGTTCAGCCTTTGATTCATCTGCCGGATTGGATTGGATCAGGATCAGAGGCTTATGGATTCGGATCGGATTGGATCATTTCAAATGAATCCTTTTTGTACTCTGATAGCAATCATTGGTGACTATTGACCAGTTAATGCAATGAAATAATTGAAAGTTGCATTACTTGTTTGCATAAAATCCCACACGGAACACAATTATGTTTTAACCCTCGCCCTACGAGTGGGGCGAGGGCCTGACAGACCTGACAGACCCCCTTGAGGTTTTTCTTGAATAACGTTTTACACATGCAGCACATCTTGATGACATTTTCGGATGCTAAGTGTACAACAATTATACGTATGCTGTAGAAATTAAATTGATATTGGTTGAGCAGTTTGGGAGATAATTTTGTTTTGATGACGACGTCATGTTGGTGGAAAAACGACAAATAATTGCTAAATGGTAGAAAACAGCGTTTTAAGGAAAATTACAAACGCGATTCTCAAAAGATAGAAAATAGCATTTTCTTTAAAAAGGCAATCTCGGATTTGCAAAATTTTGGGTTTTTGACCCCGAAAATGTGAAGAAATATGATGTTTTGGGGGGAAAATCCCCACAAATTCAAATTTTTCAAAGATGTTAGAAAAAACGGTATATGTGTGAGAGAACTGTGCATGGACAATACCCATTCCAAATTTCAAAGCAATATCTTCATTTTTGAGTGCGTGATGGCTCCCTAAGTTTAAGAAACTCATGACGTCATTTATTCAAACAAACAAAAACAAAACTTTTTTGACAAGATACGACCAAATAACTACTTTTTATGTAATTCTGAGCAAAAAGTGGTCTAGGAAAATGCCTTTTTATTTACATTTATCAATTTCTAACTTTTAGGTTTTTGAAGAGCAATATGAAAATGTGTTCTGGATGTGTTAAATCCGAGGTAATTCACTTGACCTGGAAGATCACCCGATGACTTGAAACCAAAAAATCACATACTGTTAGATTTCTCTCATGACAGACAACATGCTGGTTCTTACCGCATTGCTCTACGTTGCTTGGTTTTGAAGTTAACAGGGGGCCTGACAGCACCCCCCCCCCCCCCCAAGGCGAAGTTGAAGGAAAAAACTCCGTATGGCGAGGGTTAAAATACGTACACGACCTATTATTATTGTCACTCGAAAGCGTTTTCTCCATATCAAGATTTTGGGAAATGACCATCTCTCACAGGGTGGGCAACAAAATTTCTTTAATTGTATTTAACAAATATAAACAAAACCTCCCCTTCACATCTACCACCCATAAACAACATAAAATGCTGTTGTAACATGCTGCTAATAACAAGTTGCAAGTTTGAAGTTAGCACTGCTAACACTTTATATTTGGATGACAGAAGCCCTACTTATCTGTATTATAAACTGTCAATCATAGCAATCAGAGTACTAAACGGTCCTGACCAATCCACCGGATTTGTAATCCGGTCCAATCCGGATGTACCGGACCAGATCGGTTCAGATAATTGATAATATACGGATTCCAGATGGGACCGGATTGGAGAACAGACATTTTCACGCGTTTTCACAATATTAAATGGTTATGTAATTTGTATACTAAAATATACTTGCTAAAACATTCATAACATTGCTAGAACAGCAGCAGGTCAAAACAGCCAATATTTTGAGGCAGGATGTATTAAAATCAATAAGCATGAATTAAATGCATGGTTACCTACACTAAGCATAAATAAGCCACTGAAAGAAGAGCAAACTATCAAAGTAATCAAGCATCAACAATGACATTTTAAACCATAGGAAATGAACAAGCAATTAACAAACAATCAAGATGGTAAAGCCAGATTCCGGCTGACATTAATGACAAGCCATCACGCTGCACAGGTGATATTGAACAATTTTGTCTGAATAATCTTGTGAAATACAGCTGGAGGCATATAGAAACTGAAAATCCATCTCACTTCCAGGCTCTCAAAACTCCGTCTAACTCCAATGCATTTAATCTCATTCTCGCGAAATTCAACTCTTACGCAGATGCGACAACTGTTGTGTTCTTTGGGATATGTGTACGTTCTGATCATGATCACAACGACCTCACCTGCAGGTGAGATTGTGACGTAAGCGTTGCCTCCATATCCTTGGTAGATGGGTTCTGTGCACACTCGTACACATCAAAAGGACACCACATTTGGGTCCAGAAAGTGGGAGCAAAATCTGATGTCAATATGTTTTGTTTGGTCTATACGAAATGTTTCGAAATATGTGTTTTCTTAGTTGTATTCCTTGAACTGTGAAACAAGTTTTGTTTGAAAAGTTATATTTTTGTTTCATATTTAGCTTACAAAACATATACTTCTTTGTTTAACGTCACTATTTCATCAGCTGTTCGTAAAGCACCATTTGTGACGCATCAGGGACGTTGTGAAATGCACATCAGCTTACTTCCTGATTTGTGTTACAAGATGAAGTAACAGCTAGTTGCTGTAGTATGCAGTTTATGTACACCTTTATCTATGATATTGATGTGTAGGCTGATGAATTGTTTGTTAGCTATCAGGAAGTAGGCCTCGCCTACTTTGACACGACATTATGTTTTTTCAGGCATTTCTCAAATCTATTAGGCCCTTGATTTGATGTTATATATTATGCTTACTTGTTTTAAGTGACTAAAGATGTTTAATAGCTTTTTGAATGCTACAATTAAATTGTGTTTTCATTGTGAAATGTTGTTTTTTATCCTAAAACCTCTAGATATTGCAAATTTCCTTTGCTGGTTTCAGCGGGTAGCTGGCAGCTTATACGGGTAAGCGGGTAGTGGTGGATAGTTGAACAGGGTTTGCGGGAGGGGTGTGTAGACACAGGCCTGAAAAGTGGCATCTTTAGTTCCTGTGATTGCATAAAATAACACCACAGTATTTTTAAACTCAGATTTTGCTAGTTTTGGTGTCGGTGTCAAGGTTTTGTGTTCTTGTAAATGATTGTTGATAAGACTAATGGAAATGAACCTACTAATATCCTTTGTTTCAGTTAGCCCTTTAACCCGGCAGTCACTGGGGTATATTCTGTAACACGACTCACTGGGGGGGGGCTTTTTTTAGCCCCCCCTGGTATCTTCAGAACCAATGATCGCAGCGGGACGCGCAAGGCGGCATTCGAAAGCGCTCAATGAGAGAAGCCTAACGCAAACTTTAAAAAAAATTAAGGTCACATGTCAGGTCACGGTCAAGTCAAACGTCAAAATCGAGGTATTTGAGTTTATGGACAATACTTGCCATCCATGGCCTTCGATTACGCCTATAATCACCCAAAGTGATGTCAAAGGTATGATACATATCCCACATGAGCTAAAGTGAGATTGTTGGAAAAGAGTAAGGTCAAGGTCAGGTCACAAAAGGTTACTACACACAAAATATCTACGAAAGTCATGCAGCACATGGTTTATGGATGCTTTTACGCGTATAATTCGATAGTAGAAGTCATTTTACCACCTGACTTCATTTACGTGAAGTTAGTGTCAAGTTCAGGTCAAGTTCAGGTCACTGAAGGTCAAAATTTGAAATTGATAAAAATCGATATAAAAAGGGCATGTTTCTATATCAAATTTATCTAAAGAAAACAGTTTATTGTCTGTTTTCTTTGAAACATTTATTTGTCTGTATCCGGTCAATAAAATCCAAAAAACGCAATTTCAAAATCTGACGTCATGATTTACCCATACTTTATATGTCATGAAAGTAAAAAAAGATGATATAATTTTGAAATTTGGTATGGTAGTTGCCCATATGTTGTTATCTGATATATATTCCGGTTTTTTCAATATCTTTGAAAAATTTGATTTTGTGAGCATTTTTTCAAAAAAAGATTTTTTTATTTTTTTTTTGGGTCAAAACCCAAATTTTTCGAAATTTCGAGATAGCCGGTTTGTAGCCCTTGCAATGTTCTACCTTTTAGCGTTTTTCGATTGCATTTTGCTTCATATGCGGCATTTGTAGGGCCTGGCAAAATTTAGCCGATTTTGGTGTCAAAATCGTGTTTAGTGACGTCACTAAATTCACTATATCTCAAATATATTCTGACGAAATTTTTTCATTTTTTCTTATAATGTGTGAAAATGATGCCCGGATAGGTACTGAAAGTTTGGCGTCGATATCTGCATTAGTTATTGAGATATGTATGCTTAATATTCCTAAGGGGGGCTAAAAAAAGTCCCCCCCCCAGTGACTCGCGGGTTAAATTTCAACTATATTGCAAAGTAATATATTGCAACTATATTGCAACTATATTGCTACTATATTGCAACTATATTGCAACTATATTGCAACTATATTGCAAAGTAGCAAAGTTTCAACTATATTGCTACCGGACCGGAATGGACCTGTTCAGCTTTTGATTCATCTGCCGGATTGGATTGTAACAGGATCAGAGGCTTGCGGCTTCGGATCGGATTGGATCTTTTCGAATGAATTTGTTTTGTACTCTGATAGCAATCATTTTGTTTTATTACGTTTTTTTGGTTTTTAACTTGCGCAGCGCTGGGAGGGGGTTACATTTTACCCCCACTCCCTCCCGAGTTTCATCAATAACTTCATAACGATAAATATCGAAGCAACTTTTAGTACGATATCCTGTATTAAATATTTGTCTTCTGTAAAAATTGCATTGACAGTAGTTGAATAGTTTGGGATATAATAGTGTTTTAGTGACGTCATGTCATGCCATTTTTGGTGGAAAAACGAGAAATGTTTGCAAATTCGTAGAGGATCGAGTTTGTATGCAAATTGCAAATAAAAGGATAATAATAAAGTAACGTTCTTTTCCAAATACCTATCTTGAATTTCAAAGATTATTATTTTTGACCCCTCCCAAAAAAAAGAAGATTTTTTGGAAGAATTTCCACATTTTTTTTTTTAAAAGATAGTAAAAAACGAAGATATATTAGAGAACTAAGTATGTACGATACCCGAACCAAATTTGAAAGCAATTTCTTTATTTTTGACTGACTTATGTCTTCCTAAGTATAAGTAACTTATGACTTTACATCCATCTTTTCCGGGAACCCATGTTATGAGGCAACACCCACAGCCATCACCTCCCTCATTCATTCTTGATGTTTTACCGCTTGCGCCATTCTGCAAGGCAGCACTTTTCTGGCAAAATGTGGAGCAGTGAAACCGTGACCTTGTCAACTATTCGTGTCTGTGTGACTTTTCTAAAACCTGCTCTAGCTACGAGTACAGAGGATATCCTTTCGCTCGACACACCTTGGGGTTGTCTGCAGTGGTGGACCAGTATATAAGCCGGGACTGTGCTCTGCACACCATCAGTTCCTATCACAGAACAGAACAGGCAACATGAAGGTAAAATACGACCTATAGAGTGGCTGCTGTGGCCACTAAAGATCTGAATTCATACGCCACAAAGATCGCGACGAATGATTCCGAACATTTACAGACATAGAGTTGTAATTGTAATCCGAAAAGATAACATCTAACAGTTTTTATATTTTGTCTGAGATTGAAGAAATTGCTGAAAACTGTTAACGCACTGTCTTTAGCACAAAATAGTTGCAGTTTTGAATATGTCATTCTGAATACCACCGTTACACATTGTCATGATTCATATAAATTATATCAATTAAAATGTATAGTTCCCAAACAATGACTGAACAAATAATCAGTTATCAGATATTTCCAGTAGGTACTTTTGCTCTATGCACTTCATGTTGAGATCTTGTTGCCAGTTAAACTGTATATCATAGGATTATCCATTTTTTCAGCTGATTATTCTGTCTGCCGTCATCGCTGCTGCCTCCGCTGCTGGCGTATCCTACACCGGCGGTCTTGGCGGCGGCTCCCTTGGAGGCCATTTGGGAGGAAACTATGCAGGAATATATGGACCTGTTGCTGGTGGAGCTGTAGGTCATGTTGGAGGTCGTCTGGGATCCTCCGCTGGAGGATCATCGTCTCCTAGAGGATCATACGGCCAAGACAGCTCCCAGGACTACTACTCCGTTCCCGACTACAACACTGCCCATGCCGTCAAGGACGCCTACTCCGGCGTGGATATCGACTCCCAGGAGAACCGACAAGGAGAACGCACGGAGGGCTCCTACTCCACCCTGCTGCCGGACGGCCGTAGACAGGTGGTGACCTACTGGGTGGACGGCAACTCGGGCTACAACGCCAACGTCCAGTACATCGGCGTGGCCCAGCATCCTCAGACCCCGATTGTTGGAGGAGGTGGTGTCGGCTATGGTGTTGTTGGTGCTGTTAACCATGGCGCTGTTGGTGCTGTTGGTCGTGGTGTCGGTTTCCGTGGAGTTGGTGCCGCCGGCTATGGTGCTGGTTATAGCGTTGGAAGTGTTGGCGGTGCTGCTGTTGCTGGATATCCTTATTAAGTCGCTGTGTTCATAACATTTTCACCTTAATGTGCCATATTTTCTTCGTGTGTATTTTGTCCAAAGAAGAATACAAGTATGTCACTACTCGAAACTCTGAGAAGCGTGCTGATAGAGGGATGGATCCTGAAGCATTTGGCAGACAATGGCAATTCATGGCAATTCTGGCAATTCATATGTCGCAGAGACGTAGGTACCGGCAAAGCTTTGTTCGAGAAAAAAACAACATGTAGAATCGCACCTGGGTGCCGTGTCCGTCTTGACTATTGACCAGTTAATTCAATGAAATAATGGAAAGTTGTATTACTTGTTTACATAAAATCCCATACGGAACACATTTTTTCTTCTTCCAACACGTACACGACCTATTATAGCAGTCACTCGAAAGCCTTTTCGCCATTTCAAGACTTTGGCAATGACTATCACTCACAGGGTGGGCAAAAATAACAAGAGAATGATTTAACCCGCGCACTGCAAGGGGGTTGATTTCCGCCCCCCCCCCCCCCCCCCCCCCTCAGGTTTATCAAAGATAGCGAAAAAACGGCGGCGCTGTGCGCCGCCGGGTTTTCGTACACCTGTCAGGAAATCAATTGTGCACACTTTGAAAGAAAAAACATCCTTGGGTCATCACAGATCAGGTCACCAGACCAGGTCAAGTGACCCCACCTCCAAAAATGTTTGCAGTTGTGCCAAAGCCAGAGTTTTTCACCGATCAGTTTGAAACTTACAGGATGTCATGAAGGCATAAGTACTTACAATTCGTTGATCTCAGAATTTTGATATCGGTGACCTAAGGTCAGGTCAATTTCGTAACCTCCCCATAATAAGTCAATGGGGAAATATACAAATGCTAAGGATATGCATGATATTAGTCCAATTACTTCTGGATCATGTTATTATAGGATATTCTTGATGATCCAAGTTTAAGTTGTAATCAGTCACCCCTATTGGGTCATTTGAGGTCATGCGAGGTCACCATCACATTTGTTTGTCAATAACTCCCAACATAATGAAGATAGAGAAGTAAAACAGACATCAATGTGTTTGTCTCGTCGAGGGACGTTTCCCATATGCAACATGCCCTACTTGGGACACCACTTGACCTTAACCTGAGGTCAAATTTTTAAGTTAATTTAACAAGGTCACAATGTAAATCATTCAAAGCTCCTTGACAAGATAAATACAATGGCGTAAACAGTTTTACGTTATCTGTATTACATAAAAAGTTAATAGCAAAAAACGATTCAGCAAAAAAAACGTTATTTTTTTCATTTTTTGACCTCTAGAGCCTCAAATGTTGACCTCAGATCACATTTGAGTACACTATTACGATTGCAAATTTTACTGGCTGGAGTTTTCTTTTCTCTGTTTGTTTTTAACTAGCATAGTGTCTGAGATATATGGGAATTTCTGTGATGTCCTAAAACAGGACAAAACTGGAAAATTTTACTGGTAACCTCAATTTTGACCTGACCTAAAACAATACTGAAATACTTTCGATAGAACATTTATCAAACTATCAAATTATGTTTTTTGCTTCTCGCTACGTAGCGTAGTTTTCTAGATCTCAGGGGGCGGAAATGCCACCCCCCCCCCCCCCCCCCTGCAGTTTGTGTTCGGCGTAAAGCCCCTGCAGTGCGCGTGTTAATTGTATTTAACAAATATAAACAAAACATCCCCTTCGCATATACCACCCATCAACCCCATAACATTAAAGCATCCAGCTAACATTTTGTCTTTGATAAATTTAATATTGCACTGCACCAATAACTTTTTTGAAACACTTTTCAGACAAGGGGTTGAATTATCAGACCAAAGAAAAGCATATCAAACCTAATGAACAGAATCATAAAAAACACGCTACTCGTTGTAACATGCTGCTAATAACAAGTTGCAAGTTTGAAGTTAGCACTGCTAACACTTTATATTTGGATGACAGAAGCCCTAATTATCTGTATTATATCCTGCCATTCATAGCAATCAGAGTACTAAACGGTCCTGACCAATCCACCGGATTTTTAATCCGGTCCAATCCGGATGTACCGGATCGGATCGGTTCAGAGAATTGATAATATACGGATTCCGGATGGGATCGGATTGTAGAATAGACATTTTCACCTGTTTTCTCAATATGTAATTTATGTATATTAGGTTATGTAATTTGTATACTAAAATAGACTTTGCTAAAACATTTATAACATTGCTAGAACAGCAGCATGTCAAAACTGCCAATATTTTGAGGCAGGATGTAGGAAAATCAATAAGCATGAATGAAATACATGGTTACCTACATTAATCATAAATAAACCACTGAAAGAAGATCAAAGTATCAAAGTAATCAAGCATCAACAATGACATTTTAAACCATAGGAAATGAACAAGCAATTAACAAACAATCAAGATGGTAAAGCCAGATTCCGGCTGACGTTAATGACAAGCCATCACGCTGCACAGGTGATATTGAACAATTTTGCCTGAATAACCTTTTGAAATGCAGCTGGAGGCATATAGAAACTGAAAATCCATCTCACTTCCAGGCTCTCAAAACTCCGTCTAACTCCAATACAGTTCTTCTCATTATCGCGAAATTAAACTCTTACGCAGATTCGACAACTGTTGTGTTCTTTGCGATATGTGTACGTAGTGATCATGATCACAACGACCTCCCCTGCAGGTGCGATCGTGACGTAAGCATTGCCTCCATATCCTTGGTAGATATGTTCTGTGCACACTCGTACACATCAAAAGAACATCACATTTGGGTCCAGAAAGTGGGAGCAAAACCTGATGGCAATATGTTTTGTTTGGTCTATACGAAATATTTCGAAATATGTGGTTTCTTAGTTGTATTCCTTGAACTGTGAAACAAGTTTTGTTTGGTATTTAGCTTACAAAACATATTTCTTTGTTTATCGTCACTATTTCATCAGCTGTTCGTAAAACACTATTTGTGACGCATAAGAGACTTTGTGCAATGCACATGAGCTTACTTCCTGATTTGTGCTACAAGATGAAGAAACAGCTAGTTGCTGTGTAGTATGCAGTTTATGGACACCTATATCTATGATATTGATATGTAGGCGGATTAATTGTTTGTTAGCTATCAGGAGGTAGGCCTCGCCTACTTTGACACGACATTATGTTTTTCAGGCATTTCTCAAATATATTAGGCCTTTGATTTGATGTTATTTATTCTGCTTACTTGTTTTTAGTGACTAAAGATGTTTAATAGCTTTGAATGCTACAGTTAAATTGTGCTTTCATTATGAAATGTAGTTTTTATCCTAAAACCTCTAGATATTGCAAATTTCCTTTGCGGGTTTCAGCGGGTAGCTGGCAGCTTATACGGGTAAGCGGGTAGTGGTGGGTAGTTGTTGGGTTTGCGGGGAGGGGTGGGTGGCCACAGGCCTGAAAAGTGGCATCTCTAGTTCCTGTGATTGCATAAAATACCACCACAGTATTTTAAACTCAGATTTGGCTAGTTGTGGTATATTGCAACTATATTGCACTATATTGCAAAGTAGCAAAGTTTCAACTATATTGCTATCGGACCGGATTGGACCCGTTCAGCTTTTGATTCATCTGCCGGATTGGATTGGATCAGGATCAGAGGCTTACGGATTCGGATCGGATTGGATCTTTTCAAATGAATCTGTTTTGTACTCCGATAGCAATAATTTTGTTTTATTACGTTTTTTTTGGTTTTTAACTTGCGCGGCGCTGGGAGGGGGTTAAATTTTACCCCCACTCCCTCCCGAATTTCATCCATAACTTTACAACGATACCAATTATCGATGTGCAACTTTTGGTACCATATTCTGCATTAATTATATGTCTTCTATAAAAATTTAATTGACATTAGTTAAATAGTTTGGGATATAATTGCGTTTTAGTGTCGTCATGTCATGCCATTTTTGGTGGAAAAACGAGAAATGTTTGAAAATTCGTAGAAGATCGAGTTTGTATGCAAATTGCAAATAGAATGATAATACGAAATAAAGTAACGTTCTTTTCCAAATAGCTGTCTTGAATTTCGAAGTTTATGATTTTTGACCCCCCCCAAAAAAAAAAATGCTTTTTTTGGAACAATTTCCACATTTTTTCTTTTTTTCCACATTTCTTATATTAAAAAAACGAAGATATAATAGAGAACTAAGTATGGACGGTACCCGAACCAAATTTGAAAGCAACATCTTTATTTTTGACTGACTTATGTCTCCCTAAGTATAAGTAACTTATGACTTTACTTCCATCCTTTCCGGAAACCCATGTTATTAGGCAACACCCACAGCCATCACCTCAGTCATTCATTCTTGATGTTTTACCGCTTGCGCCATTCTGCAAGGCAGCACTTTTCTGGCAAAATGTGGAGCAGTGAAACCGTGACCTTGTCAACTATTCGTGTCTGTGAGACTACTCCGAAACCTGTTCTTGCTCCGAGCACAGAGGATATCCTTTCGCTCGACACACCCTGGAGTTGTCTGCAGTGGTGGACCAGTATATAAGCCGGGACTGTGCTCTGCACACCATCAGTTCCTCTCACAGAACAGAACAGGCAACATGAAGGTAAAATACGACCTATAGAGTGGCTACTGTGGCTGCTAAAGATCTGAATTCATACGCCACAAAGATCGCGACGAATGATTCCGGACATTTACAGACATAGAGTTGTAATTGTAATTCGAAAAGATAAAAGCTAACAGTTTTAATATTTTGTTTGAAATTGAAGTAATTGCTGAAAACTATTAACGCACTGTCTCTAGCACAAAATAATTGCAGCTTTGAATAGGTCATTCTGAATTCTACCGTTACATATCGTCATGATTCATATAAATTATATCAATTAAAATGTATAGTTCCCAAACAATGAATGAACAAATAATCAGTTATCAGATATTTCCAGTTGGTACTTTTGCTCTATGCACTTCATGTTGTGATCTTGTTGCCAGTTAAACTGCATAACATAGGATTATCTATATTTTCAGCTGATTATTCTGTATGCCGTCATCGCTGCTGCCTCCGCTGCTGGCGTATCCTACACCGGCGGTTTTGGCAGCGGCTCCCTTGGAGGCCATTTGCGAGGAAACTATGCAGGAATATATGGACCTGTTGTTGGTGGAGCTGTAGGTCATATTGGAGGTCGTCTGGGATCCTCCGCTGGAGGATCATCGTCTCTTAGAGGATCATACGGCCAAGACAGCTCCCAGGACTACTACTCCGTTCCCGACTACAACACTGCCCATGCCGTCAAGGACGCCTACTCCGGTGTGGACATCGACTCCCAGGAGAACCGCCAAGGAGAACGCACGGAGGGCTCCTACTCCACCCTGCTGCCGGACGGTCGTAGACAGGTGGTCACCTACTGGGTGGACGGCAACTCGGGCTACCACGCCAACGTCCAGTACATCGGCGTGGCCCAGCATCCTCAGACCCCGATTGTTGGAGGAGGTGGTGTCGGCTATGGTGTTGTTGGTGCTGTTAACCATGGCGCTGTTGGTGCTGTTGGTCGTGGTGTCGGTTTCCGTGGAGTTGGTGCCGCCAGCTATGGTGCTGGTTATAGCGTTGGAAGTGTTGGCGGTGCTGCTGTTGCTGGATATCCTTATTAAGTCACTGTATTCATAACATTTTCACCTTAATGTGCCATATTTTCTTCGTGTGTATTCTGTCCAAAGATAATACAAATATGTCACTACTCGAAATTCTGGGAAGCGTGCTGATGAAGTGATGGATCCTAAAGTATTTAGCAGGCAATGTCAATTCATGGCAATTCCAGCAATTCATATGTCGCGGAGACGTAGGTACCGGCAAAGCATTGTTCGAGAAAAAACATGAAGAATCGCACCTGGGCGCCGTGTCCGTATTGACTATGGACCAGCTAATTCAATGAAATAATGGAAAGTTGTATTACTTGTTTACATAAAATCATAAACATAAAAAAATACATAAAAAATTTGATATTGCACAGAACCAATAACTTTTTTGAAACTCTCTTCGGACAAGGGGTTGAATTATCAGACCAAAGCAAAGCATATCAAACCTAATGAACAGAATCATAAAAAACACGCTACTCGTTGTAACATGCTGCTAATAACAAGTTGCAAGTTTTAAGTTAGCACTGCTAACACTATATATTTGGATGACAGAAACCCTAGTTATCTGTATTGTATCCTGTCAATCATAGCAATCAGAGGACTAAACGGTCCTGACCAATCCACCGGATTTTTAATCCGGTCCAATCCGGATGTACCGGACCGGATCGGTTCAGAGAATTGATAATATACGGATTCCAGATGGGACCGAATTGGAGAATAGACATTTTCACGCGTTTTCACCATATTAGATGGTTATGTAATTTGTATCCTAAAATATACTTTGCTAAAACATTTATAACATTGCTAGAACAGCAGCATGTCAAAACTGCTAATATTTTGAGGCAGGATGTAGTAAAATCAATAAGCATGAATTAAATGCATGGTTACCTACACTATTCATAAATAAGCCACTGAAAGAAGATAAAAGTATCAAAGTAATCAAGCATCAACAATGACATTTTAAACAATAGGAAATGCACAAACAATTAACAAACAATCAAGATAGTAAAGCCAGATTCCGGCTGACGTTAATGACAAGCCATCACGCTGCACAGGTGATATTGAACAGTTTTGTCTGAATAATCTTGTGAAATACAGCTGGAGGCATATAGAAACTGAAAATCCATCTCACTTTCAGGCTCTCAAAACTCCGTCTAACTCCAATACAATTAATCTCTTTCTCGCGAAATTCAACTCTTACGCAGATGCGACAACTGTTGTGTTCTTTGGGATATGTGTACGTTCTGATCATGATCACAACGACCTCACCTGCAGGTGAGATTGTGACGTAAGCGTTGCCTCCATATCCTTGGTAGATGGGTTCTGTGCACACTCGTACACATCAAAAGGACACCACATTTGGGTCCAGTAAGTGGGAGCAAAATCTGATGTCAATATGTTTTGTTTGGTCTATACGAAATGTTCTAAATATGTGTTTTCTTAGATGTATTCCTTGAACTGTGAAACAAGTTTTGTTTGAAAAGTTATATTTTTGTTTCATATTTAGCTTACAAAACATATACTTCTTTGCAGGGGCGTCGCCACGGGTTTTGGACTGGGGGGGGGGACGAATTGATAGACTGGTAATACCTACGGTAATACCTAGATTGATAATACCTACACCTTAACAAATTGAAGCTGGTCAGTCCTGCAGCTGCTACCAAGCATGCAAGAAGGAATAAAATAACATGTTATTTTGACCTTATCACAAACTAGAAAACGTGCGACATGATCTATGTGGGATATTTTCCATTGATTGTGATCAATTGTGCCCTTGCATACCTAATCAGGGGCGCAGCCAGACCTTCAGAAAGGGGGGGCAAGCACCTGGGAGAGGCCCCCCACCCACAACAAAATACCCCTGGATATGAAAAACTCTAAGGATTTCGGCCACTTTATTTTGTGAGGCCCCCTTTTTAGCATGTTTTCTTCGTCTACTTTTGATGAGCTGGATTGGACCAGGACCCTCAGTAGGCATTGTACTGAGCGTATTGTTACGTACAGGAGAGAAAACATATCTTAGCCATGACAACAGGTAAGGGTCGGCTTTTGAGTGTAGGGGCGGCTGAAATGACAAATAAATATACCCCCATTTTGATACGTGTATTTAAGCCTTTGCAGCATTTTGAATGTGGATTTTCATGTTATAGTAGGTAGGTATGTACTTGCTAGTTAGCGCCGCTTCGCGGCGCGAAATTTTTACGGTTTTACCTGATAAAACCCAGAAATATAGGCGGTGTTCCTTGTAGAGGATAATAAGTTAAAAATGATATTCATTCAATTCAGCGTTACGACGAACCGATGACGATGGCTATGGCTTCGTTATGACGATGACTACCGATGTGACGCCGCGAAGCGGCGTGAAAATGTTAATTTTAGGTCCTGGAAAACGAAATGTTAATATTGGAACCAGACCGTGAGGTGAGATGGCTTGAGGAGATGGTCCTGGCCTGTTCTGACTATTAGCTCTTCGGTCCAGAAAATTGTGCACCGCTGGAGCAGCTTCCGGGTGCCGATCTCCTCGTCTTTGCGTTCGCGTCGCCTTTTTAGGAACTCGGAAAACTAGCTGAACATGTAGCCTGCTTGAAACTTAGAAGTTAATATTTTATGAAGGGAATGGGCCCTGGGGCCAGCAATTACCGCCAATGAGAGCCTCTGCCAGACACCTAATGCAATTCTTTTTCCCATTTTCCAAATTTGTATAAGCAATTGCGAAACTTGTGTCATGCCGCGAAGCGGCGCGACATTTTCCAGTTTTTGACAGCTGGATTTGTACTGCACTGCAAAGACAATTTGTACGATAAATTGTTTTTTCCCTCAAAAAGTGTGTGTGTGTGTGTGGAAGGGAGGGTCGACCTTCCCCCGCCTTCTAAAAGTGGGGGAAGTTTGCCCAGACCTCCCCACGACCCTCCCGTCGGCGACGCCCCTGGCTGACAAATATTGCAGCACACACTCCTGAGAGGAAATTTGTTCAATTGTTTTGTACTACCATAACCCCCCCACCACCACCACCACCACGAATTAAAAAACGCATCAGACTTATCAAATAACCATTTTGAAACCCAAGAAAACATTGCACCAGGTGGGTCAGAGTACAGCACATTACCGCTCATTATAACCGCGCCGACCACGGCTAGCAGGCGCTCCAGCTATAGCAGGCGCTGCAGGCGACGGCTAGCAACCCCTGGGCAGGCTCGAGAGCCCCGTTCTCAGACTCAATAGTCCTCTGGGTAAGCTTGAGAGGGCCCTGAACAGACTCAATGGCCCCTTGGCAAGCCGAGAGGCCCCTAAGCAGACTCTAATAGCCCCTGTGCAGGTTCGAGAGGCCGCTGAACAGGATCAATGGACCATTGGGAAAGCTCGAGAGGCCCCTGCACAGACTAATGGCCCCTAGGCAGGTTCAAGATGCCCTTGAACAGACTCAATGGGCCCCTGGGCAAGTTCGAGAGACCCCTGGACAGGTTCGAGAGGCCCCTGAACAGACTCAATGGGCCCCTGGGCAAGCTCGGGAGGCCTCTGGACAGGCTCTAATGGCCCCTGGGCAGGTTCGAGAGGCCCCTGAACAGACTCAATGGTCCCCTGGGAAAACTATAATGGGCCCCTGGGCAGGTTCAAGGGGCCCCAAAACAGACTATAATGGGCCCCTGGTCAGGCTTGAGAGGCCCCTGAACATACTCAATGGGCCCCTGGACATGCTCGAGAGGCCACTGGGCAGGTTTGTTGGGCCGTGGGTGGACTCAATTGGCCCCTAGACAAGTGGACATGCTCTAGAGGCCCCTGGGCAGGTTTTAGGGGCCCCTGAGCGGGCTCAATGAGCCCCAGGGCATGCTCGAAAGGTCCCTGGGCATGTTTTTGCACACTTGAGTGGGCTCAATGGGCCCCTGGACATGCTGGAGAGGCCCCTAGACAGTTCTTGTGTGCCCCTCGGTGGGCTCAATGGGCACCTGGACATGCCCAAGAGGCCCCCTGGGCCGGCTTCGAAAGCATTTCAGTGTCTCTGAAGGCCCTTGACATGCACCAGAGTAACCCTTGCCTGGTTTGAGGGCTCCTGTGACTTTTTGAAAGCCATTTAGCTAATGCAAATGGTATCTGGGCCAATATCGGCGGGGCCCCCTGTGACCCGTTAGAGGGGGGGGGGGCAATTGCCCCCCTTGCCCCCCCCCCCCCTGGCTGCGCCCCTGTACCTAATGCCATACAATACATTTTCGATTCATTATGTACCAACCTTTTTTTGAAGAAGCTTCTTATATCCATATTTATTTCAACCACGGTTAAAACACGTGGGAAAGAAAAGATTAAAGAGGCAAATGTGGTAGGGACAGGCACAGAAGTCAGAACAGACAGACACTATGTTTTATTTGGAAACAGTACACAAAGGGTGCGGTAAACAACCAACAGAGCTCATTTCGCGCCATGCCTCATGTCTTCTGCTGTCGAAACGCTGTTTAAATTGCTGCCAAATTCTCTTCAAAAGGGAAAAAAGTCGAAAGGGGGAAAAGACCGAGCACATGCTTTTCCAAACGCCTACGATATTGACAAAATGCATTGTTTCCGAGTGAAGTGCAGATAAATGCCTGGGGAGACTGTCCAAAACTGGAGGGGATAATCCCCCCCAGCCTAACGGCTGGGGGGACGGTGTCCCCCCCCGTCCCCCCCCCCTGTGGCGACGCCCCTGCTTCTTTGTTTAACGTCACTATTTCATCAGCTGTTCGAAAAGCACCATTTGTGACGCATCAGAGACGTTGTGAAATGCACATGAGTTTACTTCCTGATTTGTGTTACAAGATGAAGTAACAGCTAGTTGCTGTGTAGTATGCAGTTTATGGACACCTATATCTATGATATTGATGTGTAGGCTGATTAATTGTTTGTTAGCTATTGTGTGAGTCTGCTGCAACGCGCACCGCCGCTCGCACAAACGCACGTCCTCGTATCCAAAGGCAGACTGTATTATCAACCGAACCTGGCGGCTGACACTCAACTGGAGCGCCGCCTAGCGGCGACTCATGCAACTCTCACACCCCCACACCAGTCACAGTCCACATTCGGCGGCACATAAATGCAAAGTATATTTACTTCTAAGGAAACTTTTCCTGTTCAACATGTGCCAGATAACAAATACATAATTAAGCAGCAACCGGATAAGTTGCGGAACGTTTACAACCACACCCCCACACCAGTTAGTTATACCATTCGGTATGCATACATAAACTTATTCACGCACTTGCCCAGTCTGCGACCACTGCTAACTGCGGTTATATTTCTTCGATGAGTCTGCGCGGTGTTCTCCTGACTCTGGTAGATCGTCTCAGCTGCTGCTCGGCAGGTACGGCCTTCAGACTGGGCTTGTTATCAGTCAGTGCTGGGTGACTGGGCTTGGGAGGCTCAGCGTAGGCGTAACGCTGACGCAGAAAACGGCGATTCCTGGTGAGTACACGCCCACTCGGAAGGCGGATGAAGTACCGCCGTCGAGGGTAGTCTACTTCAGTGACTACCCCGAACCGGTCCCACCGCTTGTTGACGTGATGTTGCATCACCACCTGACTGCCGACACGCAAGCTAGGCAGGTCCTTTGCGTGTTGATTGTAGCGCCGTTCCGCGTCGTCTTTGGCATCTGCTGCTGCTGCATCGGCTTCGTCGGCGGTCCGCTGCCAGCGAGGGTCGAACGCACGCCGGTGCGCCGGCAGCGTGTCTCGGACTGGCCTGCCAAACACTATCTGTGCCGGGCTCCTGCCGTCCGGCCCTGGGGTGTTTCGCTGCTGTAACACGCCGCGTGTCCACTCATCTTTATCTGGACTGCCGGCAGCAGTCCAGCACCTTCTGATCAGCTTGCTCGCTGCCTTGACGCCTGCTTCGGCACGTCCGTTTGATTGCGGATAGTGCGGTGACGAGACGACGTGTTCGATTCTCCATCTGTCCATGAACGATTTGAATGCTTTAGAGGTGTACTGCGGGCCTCCATCACTGAATATCTTCTCTGGCGCTCCAGCTGTGCAGAAGATGCTCTTCATTTCCGCGATCACTCTGGCTGATGTTGCTTCTCGGCCCAAGTGTCGTGCGAATTGCCATCCTGAGAACGGGTCCACAGCCACCATAAAGTAATGGCCCGCGTGCTGAAATAAGTCCGTGCACAGCTGCTCGAATGGCCTCGAAGGACGTTTCCGCCTGCAGAATGTTTCCTTCTGGAGGGAAGGCAGTTCCGCTTGGCATGGTTTGCAACTGCGAGTGACGTTTTCAATATCGTTGTCCATTCCCGGCCAGTAAACAACTTGTCGCGCGCGGCTCTTCGTCTTCTCTTTTCCCATGTGAGATGCATGCAGCTCGGCGAGGACTGTAGCCCGCATCGGTCTTGGAATGACTAAGCGGCAGCCGCAGAGCACGACACCGTCTTCAACTGATAGTCGGTCGTGCACCGCCCAATACAGCCGAACTATTTCCGGGAGGTCCACCTTGCATGCCGGAAATCCGTTAAGAACGGTCTTTATCAACTGTCTGGCTTCCTCGTCACCGTCTGCGGCGAGGCGCACTTCATCAATGCGTATATCTGTGCTGGTCTCTTGAAGTGCGCTGCATATCACTGCCCTGACGCTGACAGCCGTACGGTCTTCGGCAAGCTCGTCTTCAGCAGTCGGAGGATCCAGAGGCGATCTTGACAGAGCGTCAGCAGCCTGATTTTCTTTGCCTGGCTGCCATGCTGCAGTGAAGTTATACATGCAGAGTCGTTCTCGAAGGCGCTGGAGCCTGGGATTTTCTATTTCATCCATGTTCTTGGAGTTCAAGATGGCGATCAGTGGGCGGTGATCGACCATGACGTTGAAGTGCTGCATTCCACTCAGAAACAGGCGACATTTCCGGCTGACCGCCCATGCCACCGCCAATAATTCCAGTTTTATGGTAGCATAGCGGGTCTCGGCGTCTGTCAGCGATCGTGACCCGGCCTGGATCACGCGCCACTCCCCGTCCGTCTGCTTCTGTTGGAGGATGAATCCCAGTCCATGAAGTCTGCTGGCATCAGTAGACAGCAGCGTCGGTCTGGCTGGATCGAAGTACGCTAGTGTTCTGGTCGATGACAGAGCAAGGCGGGCCGCCTCGAACGCCATCTGGTGGCAGCTATCCCAACTGAAGCTTCGTTTGGTACTCAATAGGTGGCGCAGTGGTTCCATGTGCTGCGCCACTTCTTCCGAGAAGGGTGCGACTTGATTTACAAGTCCGAAGAAGCTTCGCAAGTCCGTCAGAGTTTGCGGTGCTGGGAAGGCTGAGATGGCCTGCAGCATCACCGGATCAGGTCTGTAGCCTCCCTGGGTCACCACGAAGCCTGCGAAGCTCACTTGCTGCTGCATGTGCTGTGCTTTCTGTGAGTTCAGCGTCACGCCGCGTGCGCGGCATGGATCCAGGAATAGATGCACGCGCGCGTCCAGCTCTTCCTTCGTCGCGCCACAGATCAGAACATCGTCGACGACGCGTTGGATTCCAGGGATGTCATGGAAGCATTCTTCCATGCGACGGTTGAAGAACTCGGAGATCGAGCTGATGCCAAATGGAGCTCTGGTCCACATGTATCTGCCGAACGGTGTTATGAACGTTGTGAGAGGGCGACTCTGCTCCTCTAGTGGACACTGGTGATAACCCTTGGCTGCATCGAAGACACTGAACCATTTTGCATCGGAGCTGATGATAGAAGCTACGCATTCTGCCGGAGTGTTGGACTGATAGAGCTCTCTCCGCACCGACTTGTTGAGTTTCGTAAAGTCAACACACATACGAATGCCGCCGCTTTTTTTAGGAGCAACGATGATCGGAGCGCAGTATTCTGTCGGTGTCGTCACTGGCACTATCATGCCATCTCTCTCCAGTTTGTCCAACTCCCGTTTCAGAGGCTCCCGCAGAGCAAACGGGATGCGCCGAGGAGCATGAACGGCGTGCGGCCGAGCTCCGTCGCTGAGATTGATCTTGAACTGCTCTCCCGGCATTACCTTGATCTCATCACAGAAGACGTCATGGTACTCGCTCACCAGCACGGCCCTCGCCTCGCGCGCGACCGAAGGCGCGCTGGTCGACAGCGCGCTCGCTCGCGCCTCTTGCACGACCGACGGCGCGCTGGTCGATAGCGCGCTCGCTCGCGCCTCTTGCACGGCCGATGGCGCGCTGGTCGATAGCGCGCTCGCTCGCGCCCCTTGCACGACCGACGGCGCGCTGGTCGATAGCGCGCTTGCTAGCGCCTCTTGCACGACCGACGGCGCGCTGGCCCGCGCCTCCTGCGCGGCCGATGGCGCGCTGGCCCACGCCTCCTGGGCGGCCGATGGCGCGCTGGCCCACGCCTCCTGGGCGGGCGATGGCGCGCTGGCCCGCGCCCACTGGGCGCCGTCACGGTCACCGGTGGACGCCGCCACCCTCTTCACGGCGATGTCTTCCGAATGATTGCTGCCCAGTGCGCTCGTCTTCTGCTTAGGGTAGTCAGCTGGAATTAACCCGAGACGCAGTGTCGTGTGCCACGATAGAACAAGTCGTGTGACTCCAGGGATTATGTGTATCGTATCACATACTTCAATTTTCCCTAACTTGATTTTCACATTGACTTGACCGACTGCGTTGCTGTCGCGGCCATCAACCACTGTGGGATGCACTGTAGGCGGCTCGACACGACCCCAGCCAAAGGTCTCTGCAAACCCGGGGCCAGCTAGACTGATGTCGGCTCCAGTGTCGGGGAGAGCACAAACTTTTCCCCGCCTGGTACCGAACACGTCAACTTCAATCGTAGGAGCTGATCTGTACTGGGCACTGTTCACAGCTACCATGCTCAGTTGGGTGCGATCATCTGTAGATTCAAATACCACTGTATTTGCCTGAGCTCGGTCTCTCCGGGGTCTCCTGCTGCACACCCGTCCCCAGTGACCGTAATCACCGCAGCGGAAACAGTCGCTGTCGAAGGCGGGACAGGTGGTCTCCCCGCGGCACCCGGCGCGACCGCAGCGGCGGCAGGCATCACCCGGGCGGTCACGTGACCATGGGTCACCCGTGGACCGACCCCGGCTGCGGGGAGGCCACCTCTGCTCCGCTGGTGCTGGCCGACTGCCAAGTCGGCAGTGGTCTGTGACGTCACCGGTCGCCCGCCGACCTCGCCCTGCGCCCGGGGCCGGTCGCCCTGCCGCACCCGGGGCCGGTCCCGCTTCGCGGCCACGCCGCGCCACCGCCACGCCCGGGCCGGCCTCGCCGTCGGTGATCTCGAAGGCATCACGGGCCGCACATTCCTCGGAGCGACATATTGTGATCGCTTTCTCGAGACTCAGGTCAGATACCGCACACAAACGTCGGATTACATCAACGTCTCGGATTCCAATCACAATTCGGTCGCGAATCAAACTGTCTCTGCAGTTATCACAAAACCCACAGTCCTTGCTCAAGTCTCTGAGGCACGTCACATAATCATCGAACGTTTCACCTGCCTCCTGGCTTCGCAGGTTAAACGCTCGCCTCTGCATCACCTGGCTCACCTGTCCGACTGCATGTCGCTCTAAACGCTCGAGGATAACGTTCATATCGGCGCTTTCTTCCTGCGACAAACCCATGTTTTCTACTACGCGAATGGTGTCGTCCGAGAGGCAGGATCTCATCATGGCTAGCTGCACCGCAGTGGGCTGAGACATCAGCCCGGAGAGCGTACAAAAATCCTTCCATCTTGTTTTCCACGCTCTGAAGTTCGCTCCTCTATCTACGGATAAATCCAATTTATCCGGCTGCGTCAGTCGGCTGAGCCACTGTCCCGGAAGGGCGACTGCACCACCACCACCTTCGACTGTAGCACTGTCGCCGGAGCCCCCGCCGGGGTTCACAACCGGCTGCGCCATGTGTGAGTCTGCTGCAACGCGCACCGCCGCTCGCGCAAACGCACGTCCTCGTGTCCAAAGGCAGACTGTATTATCAACCAAACCTGGCGGCTGACACTCGACTGGAGCGCCGCCTAGCGGCGACTCATGTAACTCTCACAGCTATCAGGAGGTAGGCCTCGCCTACTTTGACACGACATTATGTTTTTCAGGCATTTCTCAAATCTATTATGCCCTTGATTTGATGTTATATATTCTGCTTACTTGTTTTAAGTGACTAAAGATGTTTAATAGCTTTTTGTATGCTACAATTAAATTGTGTTTTCATTGTGAAATGTTGTTTTTTATCCTAAAACCTCTAGATATTGAAAATTTCCTTTGCTGGTTTCAGCGGGTAGCTGGCAGCTTATACGGGTAAGCGGGTAGTGGTGGGTAGTTGAACAGGGTTTGCGGGAGGGGTGTGTAGACACAGGCCTGAAAAGTGGCATCTCTAGTTCCTGTGATTGCATAAAATAACACCACAGTATTTTTAAACTCAGATTTTGCTAGTTTTGGTGTCTGTCAAAGTTTTGTGTTCTTGTAAATGATTGTTGATAAGACTAATGGAAATTAACCTACTAATGTCCTTTGTTTCAGTTAGCCCTTTAAATTTCAACTATATTGCAAAGTAATATATTGCAACTATATTGCAACTATATTGCAACTATATTGCAACTATATTGCAAAGTAGCAAAGTTTCAACTATATTGCTACCGGACCGGAATGGACCTGTTCAGCTTTTGATTCATCTGCCGGATTGGATTGGATCAGGATCAGAGGCTTACGGATTCGGATCGGATTGGATCTTTTCGAATGAATTCGTTTTGTACTCTGATAGCAATCATTTTGTTTTATTACGTTTTTTTTTGTTTTTAACTTGCGCGGCGCTGGGAGGGGGTTACATTTTACCCCCACTCCCTCCCGAATTTCATCAATAACTTCATAACGATACCAGATATCGAAGCAACTTTTAGTACGATATGCTGTATTAAATATATGTGTTCTGTAAAAATTGCATTGACATTAGTTGAATAGTTTGGGATATAATAGCGTTTTAGTGACGTCATGTCATGCCATTTTTGGTGGAAAAACGAGAAATGTTTGAAAATTCGTAGAGGATCGAGTTTGTATGCTAATTGCAAATGAAAGGATAATAATAAAGTAACGTTCTTTTCCAAATATCTATCTTGAATTTCAAAGTTTATTATTTTTGACGCCCCCAAAAAAGAAGAAGATTTTTTGGAAGAATTTCCACAATTTCTTTTTTTAGAAAGATAGTAAAAAACGAAGATATATTAGAGAACTAAGTATGTACGATACCCGAACCAAATTTGAAAGCAATATCTTTATTTTTGACTGACTTATGTCTTCCTAAGTATAAGTAACTTATGACTTTACATCCATCTTTTCCGGGAACCCATGTTATGAGGCAACACCCACAGCTATCACCTCCCTCATTCATTCTTGATGTTTTACCGCTTGCGCCATTCTGCAAGGCAGCACTTTTCTGGCAAAATGTGGAGCAGTGAAACCGTGACCTTGTCAACTATTCGTGTCTGTGAGACTACTCCGAAACCTGTTCTTGCTCCGAACACAGAGGATATAGTTTCGCTCAACACACCCTGGGGTTGTCTACAGTGGTGGACCAGTATATAAGCCGGGACTGTGCTCTGCACACCATCAGTTCCTATCACAGAACAGAACAGGCAACATGAAGGTAAAATACGACCTATAGAGTGGCTGCTGTGGCTGCTAAAGATCTGAATTCATACGCCACAAAGATCGCGACGAATGATTCCGGAAATTTACAGACATAGAGTTGTAATTGTAATTCGAAACGATAACATCTAACAGTTTTTATATTTTGTCTGAGATTGAAGTAATTGCTGAAAACTGTTAACGCACAGTCTTTTGCACAAAATAATTGCAGTTTTGAATAGGTCATTCTGAATACTACCGTTACATATCGTCATGATTCATATGAATTATATCAATTAAAATGTATAGTTCCCAAACAATGAATTGACAAATAATCAGTTATCAGATATTTCCAGTTGGTACTTTTGCTCTATGCACTTCATGTTGTGATCTTGTTGCCAGTTAAACTGCATAACATATGATTATCTATATTTTCAGCTGATTATTATGTCTGCCGTCATCGCTGCTGCCTCCGCTGCTGGCGTATCCTACACCGGCGGTCTTGGCGGCGGCTCCCTTGGAGGCCATTTGCGAGGAAACTATGCAGGAATATATGGACCTGTTGCTGGTGGAGCTGTAGGTCTTGTTGGAGGTCGTCTGGGATCCTCCGCTGGAGGATCATCGTCTCTTAGAGGAGCATACGGCCACGACAACTCCCAGGACTACTACTCCGTTCCAGACTACAACACTGCCCATGCCGTCAAGGACGCCTACTCCGGCGTGGACATCGACTCCCAGGAGAACCGCCAAGGAGAACGCACGGAGGGATCCTACTCCACCCTGCTGCCGGACGGCCGTAGACAGGTGGTGACCTACTGGGTGGACGGCAACTCGGGCTACAACGCCAACGTCCAGTACATCGGCGAGGCCCAGCATCCTCAGACCCCGATTGTTGGAGGAGGTGGTGTCGGCTATGGTGCTGTTGGTGGTGTTACCCATGGTGCTGTGGGTGCTGTTGGTCGTGGTGTCGGTTTCCGTGGAGTTGGTGCCGCCGGCTATGGTGCTGGTTATGGCGTTGGAAGTGTTGGCGGTGCTGCTGTTTCTGGATATCCTTATTAAGTCGCTGTGTTCATAACATTTTCACCTTAATGTGCCATATTTTCTTCGTGTGTATTCTGTCCAAAGATATAATACAAGTATGTCACTACTCAAAACTCTGAGAAGTGTGCTGATGAAGTGATGGATCCTAAAGCATTTGGCAGACAATGGCAATTCATGGCAATTCCAGCAATTCATATGTCGCAGAGACGTAGGTGCCGGCGAAGCATTGTTCGAGAAAAACATGAAGAATCGCGCCTGGGTGCATTGTCCGTATTGACTATTGACCAGTTAATTCAATGAAATAATAGAAAGTTGTATTACTTGTTTATTTAAAATGCCACACGGAACACAATAATTTGTCAAACACGTACACGACCTATTAGTATTGTCACTCGAAAGCGTTTTCTCCCTGTCAAGATTTTGACAATGACCATCACTCACAGGGTGTGCAACAAAAAGAAAATTATTTAGTTGTATTTAGCAAATACAAGCAAAACATCCCCTTCACATCTACCACCCATAAACCACATAGCATTACAGCATCCATATAATATTTATTCTTTGATAAATTTCATATTGCACCGCACCAATAACTTTTTTGAAACACTCTTCAGACAAGGGGCTGAATTATCAGACTAAAGAAGCGCATATCAAACCTAATGAACAGAATCATACAAAACACGCTACTCGTTGTAACATGCTGCTAACAACAAGTTGTTTGCAGTTTGCACTGCTATTTGCTAACACTTTACATTTTGATGACAGAAGCCCTAATTATCTGTATTATATCCTGTCAATAATATCCATCAGACTAAAGGTAGATGTAACAAGAAGAGTTATTGATATAATGTCATCCAACAGTCATAATAAGACACATAACAGTGAATCCTTTCTCGCATATTACAGAATCATTTCAGGATAAGCGTGATTACAGAGCAAGGATAACAGTGGTGCTGTAATTAATGTAGCCACGCCACCAAACATTATGCAAGGATAACAGTGGTGCTGTAATTAATGTAGCCACGCCACCAAACATTATGCAAGGATAACAGTGGTGCTGTAATTAATGTAGCCACGCCACCAAACATTATGCAAGGATAACAGTGGTGCTGTAATTAATGTAGCCACGCCACCAAACATTATGCAAGGATAACAGTGGTGCTGTAATTAATGTAGCCACGCCACCAAACATTATGCAAGGATAACAGTGGTGCTGTAATTAATGTAGCCACGCCACCAAACATTATGCAAGGATAACAGTGGTGCTGTAATTAATGTGGCCACGCCACCAAACATTATGCAAGGATAACAGTGGTGCTGTAATTAATGTAGCCACGCCACCAAACATTATGCAAGGACAACAGTGGTGCTGTAATTAATGTAGCCACGCCACCAAACATTATGCAAGGATAACAGTGGTGCTGTAATTAATGTAGCCACGCCACCAAACATTATGCAAGGATAACAGTGGTGCTGTAATTAATGTAGCCACGCCACCAAACATTATGCAAGGATAACAGTGGTGCTGTAATTAATGTAGCCACGCCACCAAACATTATGCAAGGATAACAGTGGTGCTGTAATGAATGTAGCCACGCCACCAAACATTATGCAAGGATAACAGTGGTGCTGTAATTAATGTAGCCACGCCACCAAACATTATGCAAGGATAACAGTGGTGCTGTAATTAATGTAGCCACGCCACCAAACATTATGCAAGGATAACAGTGGTGCTGTAATTAATGTAGCCACGCCACCAAACATTATGAAGCCAAGTATTTAGTACAATCAAAGCATAAACACGAGAAGCGACACCAACAGCGTATTCTCACATAACTGTGGCCCAAACGTCATCAGGTTCAGAGTACTTTCTTCCGAAGCAGTAGCTTGGCCTGTCCTTGACATGCGAGGCCTCGGACACCGGGTTCCAGATCGGAGGTCTTGGAAAGACCATCCTGGGCCCACCACAGGACTTCTGGTCGTCACTGAGTCGTAGCCCATCCGGACAGGCGCATTGTGTCACCATCGGCATCCAGCTGCGGGGGCCTTCTCCGCGCAGACAGAAGGACGAGCAGCCTCCTCTCTCGTGACACACTGGATCTCCGACTGGCTGGCGCCAGGGGTGCAGCACGCGGACAGCGCGGCCGCCAGTGACTCCCGGCACTAGCCGAGGGACGCCATGCGAGCCACGATCGATCCCCGTTCCGCTAATGCCCGCAGTCCACAGTTGGCCCTGCGAGTCGATCCAGAGGAGACGTGACCGCAACACGTCCATGCCTCTGGGGTCGGCCAGACTCGGGTGGGTCACCAGCCGGGGACGTTGATGCAGCGTGGCGAGGAGCTCCACTGACTGGGAGGCTCGGTCGACCCACAGGACGCGGACTGAGAGTTGTTCTGGAGACAGCGGCTGGTCCAGCACGAGGGAGGAAGGGTGTACCTCATTGGGAACAGAATCACAGTAAGAGATACCGCCAGCAACGATCAAGTTATGAAGCTTCCAGGCGCCTTCTTTACCTTCAAAGAAGGTGATTTGGCTGTGTGCGTAGACGGATAGGTCGCGCTGGTCTTCCCAGCCATTCACATGTACGGTCTTGACATACAAGCCTTTGAGTTGCGCCATTTGTACAATGGCCACGCTGCCGTCGCTGTAGCTGATGTCGTCCTTCGTCAGCCAGTAGATGTTCTGCGCTGACCGGTCCACGACAACTTCTATCACTCGTGAGCCTTCCCTCGGTTTCACCAGCAGCTGAACGTGCGACACGGGTCCTCCCGGCGACCACTGGCCGCGGAACAGACCGCCGTCGTCTACCCAGAACAGCAGGAACTCATCACCTCCCTGCCAGAAGAAGTCCATTTTTGTGACATCGGTCAGGTTGGAGAGAATGGTGGTCATCTGAGCCGTTCGAAGGTCCACGGCCTGCAGCGCTTGAGCTGTGGCTATCACGGCGTAGGCGGGATACTGTCTCCTACACTCAAAGTCTACCAGTTGATGTCCTTCTGGGCAGAAGCAGGAGCTTGATGCTGTGCCATCCACCAATGTCGGAACACAGAAGTCGGGACAGTCGTTCGTGTTGTCCTCAGATGCATAGCTGCAGATGTCCTCAGCATATGGCTTCTTCGCGGGTTGCACTTTCTTGAAATTGAGTAGGTCCTGGAGGAAATACCAAGGTATGCTCTGCCCTTGGTCCAAGTCCTCCAACAAGCTCGTCTGCTGGCCGGTGCTTGCGTCAATCCGACTCACTGACTTCGTGCCTTTCCATGCCACAAAGACCTTACCACCCTTGGCTTCGACGACGGCAACTTGATGAGAGCTCTCCAGTCGCCCCACACTATTCCTGTCATTTCCATCGTACCCAATTATGAGGACTTCTGCCATGCTGTGCTCGGTGTCTTCCAGCCAGACGACGCGCTGCGTGACGCTGTCCGCCACCAAACCTTTGGGATAGTCCATCACATCTGTCAGCAAACGTGTCCCAGAACCGTCCAGCTGTACAGATTCCAATTTGTACAGCATCCTCGCTTCGCTGCTGTAGGTGATTCGGAATATCAACCGGTTCGGGATGTCGTACGCGACAAGAATAGTGCTGTTCATGGCGTCTAGGTCGATCTCCTCCAGTCTCAGGCACCGATCGAACTTGTACCTGCAGACGTAGCTGCGCGCCTTACGTTTTTTGGGTTCCGTCACCGTCAGGTACCAGTTGTTGTTCACGCCGTCGAAAGCCGATGCCACAACGTTATGGAGACTCAGCAGCCGAGGCTCCGGCAAGTCCCAGGTATCGGTAAGGTTCGCCAGCGGCGCGCATCGCACCACTGGTCCATGAGGCGCGTCGAACCGGTCGGGTTCTGCCACAAAAATTCAGCAGACGGTGCCGTTGATTGGGTTGGTGACGAGCTGGTGAGGTGCCCACCCCAAGATCCGCTCTGGTCTCCAGCCCAGCGGTCCCTCTAGAGTCGAGGTGCACCAGACCACCGGCTGTATAGGGGCTGATGCAGGACGAGTCGCCGCCGCCAACGTCGGAGAACATTGCTATGAAGCTTTCTGCAGGAGGCTGTGCAGCAGCACAGGTCACACAGAGAAGCAGTAGGACGAGAAGCGGCATGTCGACGACTGACGACTGACGACTGACGACTGACGACTGACGACTGATGACTGACAACTGACGACTGACGACTGACGACCGACGACTGACGACTGACGACTGACGACTGACGACTGACGACTGACGACTGACGACTGACGACTGACGACTGACAACTGACGACTGACGACTGACGACTGACGACTGACGACTGACGACTGACGACTGACGACTGACGACTGACGACTGACGACTGACGACTGACGACTGACGACTGACGACTGACGACCGACGACTGACGACTGACGACTGACGACTGACGACTGACGACTGACGACTGACGACTGACGACTGACGACTGACGACTGACGACTGACGACTGACGACTGACAACTGACGACTGACGACTGACGACTGACGACCGACGACTGACGACTGACGACTGACGACTGACGACTGACTATTGACGACTGACGACTGACGACTGACGACTGACGACTGACGACTGACGACTGACTATTGATAACAGACGACCGACGACCGACGACCGACCACGGACCACGGACTACGGACGACTGACGATGGCCGACTGAAAACACGCCACGAAACTTGTCGTCGACCAGTTGCAGAGCTTCTGTGGTTGTAACACAAACATGTTAATATAAACAAAGTCAAGCCGTTTTCTGAATCTTCTACTTCGGTCATTGCCAAGGTAAATACTATCTGCTGCTGTAGGCGTGCCGAGGTGATGCTGCGTCATTGTTTTATTTGTATTTATCAAAATCAAACCACATACTGGGGATGGTTCCAATTATGTCGGGTCTCATGCAATCGAATCAGTCACGGTGATCAAACATGTCTGGTGGAAAAGATCACAGCGGTTTTCCTTTGGAATTATTAAGCACGTCTAAAACCGGATGAGAGGCAGTTGGACAACCGATACAACGGTGATGAGGCACAGAGATGTGCGGGTGGATTTCACAGATAAAAAGATCCGTGTTTCGCGTTTGATGTCTCCCGGGCGTGCAAGGGGAAACAAGCCAACATCCTGTACATTCTATCATTCTTAGCAATATGAGACAATTGAGGAAAAACTCCCATGATGAAAAATTCACATGAAAAAATACACAAATATTAAGGAAGTAGAGATCACGCCGTACCTACTGAAACAAAAACAAAATATAGTGAGGTTTGTAAGGTTTTAATTTATCTACTTATAACTGTACCATTAAAATATTTTAGTTAAAGCTAGCATATCAATACAATTTCCAAACAGAGATGCATAAGCTACGCAGAAATCCATCGTCACCTTTAGGTGGTGGTGTTACTCAGAGGGCGGCGCTCCCTGTCTTCCCGGAATAGGACTCCGTTGCTACGCAAATACGAGGCGCAACTGATCGGACGAATACGCAACGGAGCGAACTAGTGACTGGGAAAAGTCCCGACAAACGCAGTTCGTTAGTCAGTCTAGGAGACTCGGAGTGAGGAATGTCGCTAGGTCACTAATCTAAGTGCCTGTTTGCGCAATAATGCTGTTCTAAAGGATGTAAAACTTTAACATCAAGAAATATACATTTTAAGGTATACATTCATTTTTGTCAGCTCCTGATCGTTTACAGTTTGGATCGATCTTCATAACGGCTTCGATGCGAAAGCCGAAAATTCCAAACGAACGATAAACGACAAGCAGCCAAAAATAACTATATACCTCGAAATGCCGTTCTAATCCCTGGGCGACCGGTTTGGGGATCGACACTCGATTTATTCGTAGCCTAACAGCGGCGCATACGCAGAACACGACGATACTCACAAGACTTGGATACGGCTGTTATAAACAAGAGCAGTTATCCGAACTCTACAACTTGTCAGCCTGCAGCGCACAAAGCCACCAGCAGTGGACAACCAGACTCACTTGTATAAACTTTTGTTTTAGGTTGGATTACGAGACTAGCTAACGACGCACACGACACGATCGAATGTATACAGTACCTCAGTCGCTGACCGGCACCGATAAATAATCATTTAGTTTCAGAGCACCAAGTCTCTACAATGAGCATCAAACTAGTGTGAGTGTTGTATGAAAGGAAGCAGATGCCTGGGGTGATTCAGCGAGGATCATAGCGGGACTTTACCGGGTTTTTATCAGCCAGTTTAACTCAGTCGGGAAAACGCTGGGCTTACAATGGGACTCATCCTGGTACGGTAGGTTCGAGACAGGGCCTCCTGTAAGAGATTTTCACTTTCACGCAGATTTTTCGATGATGGGCAGCTATCTCCCAAATCGTGCTGTATTTTCGATTTGTATTATTGTACAATATGTTTCACGTACAGGACAATAATTTTATGTAGCATGATGTATAGCAATAATTTTATCTGATTCTAGGTCATATAATGTGGATAACAGAAAATGGGCGCGCAATGTCTTAAGCCGCGTCCCCAGCACTGCCGGGGGTTCGCACCAACCACAAACTGCCCGGGGAGCGGGGGGGATGGAATTTTCGCCACACACCCCACGATCTAAAAAAACACAAGGAAGCGACAAGTAAACAACGGTGTTATATAGACCGAGACAAACTCTATCGAAAGTATATCGGTCTTGTTTTGGGGTCAAGTCAATATTGGAGTCACCAGCAGAGGTGTAGCCAGGGGGGTGCAAATGGTGCTCCTGCACCCGGGAGATTTTGCAGGCCCCCGTATGCCCGGCTGCCCCCACACGGCCTGGTGGCCGTCATTTTATGTTGATGTAAAATACCATGAGACAAGCGGATCCAAAGCCCTCTCCCACAATACGGGGGCCCTCAGTCGTCCTGAGGGGGTCCTTAGTCAGCCTGAGGGGGCCCTCATGCGCCCTGAAGGGGCCCTCTGTCAAGCTGAAAGGACACTCAGTCGGCCTGAGGGGCACTCAGTTGGCATGAGGGACTTTCAGTCGCCCTGAAGGGACCCTCAGTCGGCCCGATTTAGTCTGAGGAGAGCCTCAGTCGACCTTAGGGGGCCCTCAGTTGGCTTGACGGACCCTCAGTCGGCCTGACGGGCCCTCAGTCGCCCTGAAGGGGCCCTCAATCGGCCAGAGTTAGTATGAGTGGAACCTCAGTCGGCCTGGGGGGCCCTGAGTCAGCCTGATGGGACCCTCAGTCGTCCTGAGGGGGGCCTTTGGCCTGATGGGCCCTGAGTCGACCTGAGGGGACCCTGAGTCGGCCCAAGGGGCCTTCAGTTGGCCTGAAGGGCCCAGTCAGCCTGAGGGGCACCCAGTCGGTCTGAGGGACCTTTAGTCGTCCTAGGATAGCCCTCGGATGGCCTTAGGGACCCTCGGTTGGCCTGAGATGACCCTCGTCTGGGTTGAGTGTGCCCTTGGTTTACATGAGGTTGACCTCGGACTGCCTGAGCCCTGAGGGGCCTTCTGTCGGCCTCAGGGACCGTCACTACTCAGTCGGGCTGAGGGGCCATTGGTCGTCCTAGAATGGACTTCGGATGGCCTAAGGAGGCGCTTGGTGGGCCTGAGATGGCCCTCAGCCGGCTTGAGAGGGTCCTCAGTCGGCATGAGGGTGCCCTCGTTCTGCCTGAAGAGCCCGCATTCGGCCTGAGATGAACCTCGGACAGTCCAAATGGCCCTTGGTCGTCCTGAGGGAGCCCTCGGTCGGCTGGAGGGACCTTTGACCGGCTGAGAGACCTTCGGTCGGCTCAAGGGGCCATCGATCGACCTGAGGGTGGTGCACACAATTAAAAAACAAACAAAAAAAAACACAGAAATAATTTATTGACAGGCAGGTCTGTGGTGATTTATTCGACATCTCAGAATGGAATTGAGAGCGCCCTTGCCAGGCCTGAGATGCTACTGTCGGATCCAAAACGACCAAAAGTTTGTTTGGGGTGCAGATAACAAAAAGTTTTACACAATTAACAAAAACTTCGATTTTCGTTATTGTGGACATTAAGGACGGAGTTAAAAGAAACTTTCCCTTGCACAAGGTGTTAACATATTTCATATCAGTAAATTTCAACCGTTTTGGGGCATGCCCCCGATGACCCCCCCCCCCCCCTCAATGGCCCCCGCCTCTGGCTATGTGCCACGGCTGGTCTTAACAGACCCCGTGCTGGTCTGAGAAGGTCTATGCCATGCCTGATGTGACCTTACGTATTGTCAAACTAACTAGGTTTTCTTCTATAAAATTCTACCTTTCGGTCAGTCCCACTTGAGATGTTATGGGAAGCAAAATCATATGTTTGCCTCCCCAATTGCTTCAGTAGGTGACAGCGACTCCCCTGCCTCCACTTCCACCGCTTCTGGGTTCGATCCACCACCCCAAAAGACCCAAAACCCATAACTATGAACTACAGGGATTTACTCGGCCCTGGATCCAGTTAACTTAATACATGAGATACGGCGGGTCTTTTTTGCCTCCCCTCTTTACTTCGCAGTATTTCGTTGACTAGGTATTGCCAGCATCGTTACCAAACTTCCAGTACCCTCTCAGACCAACCGAGGGCCCTCTCAGACCAACCGAAGGTCCTCTCAGACCAACCGAGGGCCCTCTCAGACCAACCGAGGGTCCTCTCGGGCCGCCGGAGGGCCCTCTGAAGTCTGAAAGAGGACCTCCAGATCGAGATAGGACCCTCTCATGTCCGACAGAAGCCTTCCCAGTCCGAGCCGAGGGCCCTCTCAAACGGACCAAGGGACCTCTCAGACCGACATAAGGAGCTCTCAGATTTGGAAAATACCGTCTCGGATCAGCCGCAGGCTCTCAGACTAGCTAAGGCCCTCCTAGACTGGTCCAGAGCCTCTCAAACCGGCCTATGCAACTCTGAGTATCATGCTGCCTATGAAATGCCCTCTTACACAAGCCGAGGGCCTTCTTAGGTCGGTCGAGTTCTTTTGTGACCCGGCTGGGACCTCTTTGACCAAGCTATCAGGTAAGTTTGTGAAATGCCTTCTCAGACCGGCCGAGGGCATATGACCGGTCACTGAGGGCATAGGACCCAGGGCACTGTACAAGCCTGACCGAGGGCTCTTTCTGGCCAGTTTAACTACCTTATCAAGACCCGCCGATGGCTTTCTTAGGCCTCTGACCGGCTGACCACAGGAAGGGCCCACAGTCTCAAAAAAGGCCCTGACGCCTAGGAGATTGCTTTGCCCCCCCCTCCCCTGCAACTACAATCCGCCGCCAATGGTCGAAACGAATGTCGAAAAATGCCAGCTATCAGTCCAGCATCACAAATCACCGCGGGGACCTACCAAACATGCCGTGTAACAGTCTGGAGATGGGATGAGATCGTTAAATGTTTATATTGTCAGAACACCAGTCAGAATAGGTACTATTCCGCACTAAAACGGAAGAGGTATTTCTTAACAAATTACCATCGAGTCTTATTCACTTACTTAACCGTTCTTTTCCTTTACATATACGTCAACTG
>JAXIVJ010006500.1:0-2500 GCA_036785665.1 Chirona hameri
CTGCTCCTACTCCTGCTCCTACTCCTGCTCCTACTCCTGCTCCTACTCCTGCTCCTACTCCTGCTCCTACTCCTGCTCCTACTCCTGCTCCTACTCCTGCTCCTACTCCTGCTCCTACTCCTGCTCCTACTCCTGCTCCTACTCCTGCTCCTACTCCTGCTCCTACTCCTGCTCCTACTCCTGCTCCTACTCCTGCTCCTACTCCTGCTCCTACTCCTGCTCCTACTCCTGCTCCTACTCCTGCTCCTACTCCTGCTCCTACTCCTGCTCCTACTCCTGCTCCTACTCCTGCTCCTACTCCTGCTCCTACTCCTGCTCCTACTCCTGCTCCTACTCCTGCTCCTACTCCTGCTCCTACTCCTGCTCCTACTCCTGCTCCTACTCCTGCTCCTACTCCTGCTCCTACTCCTGCTCCTACTCCTGCTCCTCCTCCTGCTCCTCCTCCTGCTCCTCCTCCTGCTCCTCCTCCTGCTCCTCCTCCTGCTCCTCCTCCTGCTCCTCTCCTCCTCCTGCTCCTCCTCCTGCTCCTCCTCCTGCTCCTCCTCCTGCTCCTCCTCCTGCTCCTCCTCCTGCTCCTCCTCCTGCTCCTCCTCCTGCTCCTACTCCTGCTCCTCCTCCTGCTCCTCCCTCCTGCTCCTCCTCCTGCTCCTCCTCCTGCTCCTCCTCCTGCTCCTCCTCCTGCTCCTCCTCCTGCTCCTCCTCCTGCTCCTCCTCCTGCTCCTCCTCCTGCTCCTCCTCCTGCTCCTCCTCCTGCTCCTCTCCTGCTCCTCCTCCTGCTCCTCCTCCTGCTCCTCCTCCTGCTCCTCCTCCTGCTCCTCCTCCTGCTCCTCCTCCTGCTCCTCCTCCTGCTCCTCCTCCTGCTCCTCCTCCTGCTCCTCCTCCTGCTCCTCCTCCTGCTCCTCCTCCTGCTCCTCCTCCTGCTCCTCCTCCTGCTCCTCCTCCTGCTCCTCCTCCTGCTCCTCCTCCTGCTCCTCCTCCTGCTCCTCCTCCTGCTCCTCCTCCTGCTCCTCCTCCTGCTCCTCCTCCTGCTCCTCCTCCTGCTCCTCCTCCTGCTCCTCCTCCTGCTCCTCCTCCTGCTCCTCCTCCTGCTCTCCTCCTGCTCCTCCTCCTGCTCCTCCTCCTGCTCCTCCTCTGCTCCTCCTCCTGCTCCTCCTCCTGCTCCTCCTCCTGCTCCTCCTCCTGCTCCTCCTCCTGCTCCTCCTCCTGCTCCTCCTCCTGCTCCTCCTCCTGCTCCTCCTCCTGCTCCTCCTCCTGCTCCTCCTCCTGCTCCTCCTCCTGCTCCTCCTCCTGCTCCTCCTCCTGCTCCTCCTCCTGCTCCTCCTCCTGCTCCTCCTCCTGCTCCTCCTCCTGCTCCTCCTCCTGCTCCTCCTCCTGCTCCTCCTCCTGCTCCTCCTCCTGCTCCTCCTCCTGCTCCTCCTCCTGCTCCTCCTCCTGCTCCTCCTCCTGCTCCTCCTCCTGCTCTCCTCCTCCTGCTCCTCCTCCTGCTCCTCCTCCTGCTCCTCCTCCTGCTCCTCCTCCTGCTCCTCCTCCTGCTCCTCCTCCTGCTCCTCCTCCTGCTCCTCCTCCTGCTCCTCCTCCTGCTCCTCCTCCTGCTCCTCCTCCTGCTCCTCCTCCTGCTCCTCCTCCTGCTCCTCCTCCTGCTCCTCCTCCTGCTCCTCCTCCTGCTCCTCCTCCTGCTCCTCCTCCTGCTCCTCCTCCTGCTCCTCCTCCTGCTCCTCCTCCTGCTCCTCCTCCTGCTCCTCCTCCTGCTCCTCCTCCTGCTCCTCCTCCTGCTCCTCCTCCTGCTCCTCCTCCTGCTCCTCCTCCTGCTCCTCCTCCTGCTCCTCCTCCTGCTCCTCCTCCTGCTCCTCCTCCTGCTCCTCCTCCTGCTCCTCCTCCTGCTCCTCCTCCTGCTCCTCCTCCTGCTCCTCCTCCTGCTCCTCCTCCTGCTCCTCCTCCTGCTCCTCCTCCTGCTCCTCCTCCTGCTCCTCCTCCTGCTCCTCCTCCTGCTCCTCCTCCTGCTCCTCCTCCTGCTCCTCCTCCTGCTCCTCCTCCTGCTCCTCCTCCTGCTCCTCCTCCTGCTCCTCCTCCTGCTCCTCCTCCTGCTCCTCCTCCTGCTCCTCCTCCTGCTCCTCCTCCTGCTCCTCCTCCTGCTCCTCCTCCTGCTCCTCCTCCTGCTCCTCCTCCTGCTCCTCCTCCTGCTCCTCCTCCTGCTCCTCCTCCTGCTCCTCCTCCTGCTCCTCCTCCTGCTCCTCCTCCTGCTCCTCCTCCTGCTCCTCCTCCTGCTCCTCCTCCTGCTCCTCCTCCTGCTCTCCTCCTGCTCCTCCTCCTGCTCCTCCTCCTGCTCCTCCTCCTGCTCCTCCTCCTGCTCCTCCTCCTGCTCCTCCTCCTGCTCCTCCTCCTGCTCCTCCTCCTGCTCCTCCTCCTGCTCCTCCTCCTGCTCCTCCTCCTGCTCCTCCTCTCTGCTCCTCCTTCCTGCTCCTCCTCCTGCTCCTCCTCCTGCTCCTCCTCCTGCTCCTCC
>JAXIVJ010006500.1:7500-66497 GCA_036785665.1 Chirona hameri
CTCCTCCTGCTCCTCCTGCTCCTCCTGCTCCTCCTGCTCCTCCTGCTCCTCCTGCTCCTCCTGCTCCTCCTGCTCCTCCTGCTCCTCCTGCTCCTCCTGCTCCTCCTGCTCCTCCTGCTCCTCCTGCTCCTCCTGCTCCTCCTGCTCCTCCTGCTCCTCCTGCTCCTCCTGCTCCTCCTGCTCCTCCTGCTCCTCCTGCTCCTCCTGCTCCTCCTGCTCCTCCTGCTCCTCCTGCTCCTCCTGCTCCTCCTGCTCCTCCTGCTCTCCTCTCCTGCTCCTCCTGCTCCTCCTGCTCCTCCTGCTCCTCCTGCTCCTCCTGCTCCTCCTGCTCCTCCTGCTCCTCCTGCTCCTCCTGCTCCTCCTGCTCCTCCTGCTCCTCCTGCTCCTCCTGCTCCTCCTGCTCCTCCTGCTCCTCCTGCTCCTCCTGCTCCTCCTGCTCCTCCTGCTCCTCCTGCTCCTCCTGCTCCTGCTCTCTGCTCCTCCTGCTCCTCCTGCTCCTCCTGCTCCTCCTGCTCCTCCTGCTCCTCCTGCTCCTCCTGCTCCTCCTGCTCCTCCTGCTCCTCCTGCTCCTCCTGCTCCTCCTGCTCCTCCTGCTCCTCCTGCTCCTCCTGCTCCTCCTGCTCTCCTGCTCCTCCTGCTCCTCCTGCTCCTCCTGCTCCTCCTGCTCCTCCTGCTCCTCCTGCTCCTCCTGCTCCTCCTGCTCCTCCTGCTCCTCCTGCTCCTCTGCTCCTCCTGCTCCTCCTGCTCCTCCTGCTCCTCCTGCTCCTCCTGCTCCTCCTGCTCCTCCTGCTCCTCCTGCTCCTCCTGCTCCTCCTGCTCCTCCTGCTCCTCCTGCTCCTCCTGCTCCTCCTGCTCCTCCTGCTCCTCCTGCTCCTCCTGCTCCTCCTGCTCCTCCTGCTCCTCCTGCTCCTCCTGCTCCTCCTGCTCCTCCTGCTCCTCCTGCTCCTCCTGCTCCTCCTGCTCCTCCTGCTCCTCCTGCTCCTCCTGCTCCTCCTGCTCCTCCTGCTCCTCTGCTCCTCCTGCTCCTCCTGCTCCTCCTGCTCCTCCTGCTCCTCCTGCTCCTCCTGCTCCTCCTGCTCCTCCTGCTCCTCCTGCTCCTCCTGCTCCTCCTGCTCCTCCTGCTCCTCCTGCTCCTCCTGCTCCTCCTGCTCCTCCTGCTCTCTCCTGCTCCTCCTGCTCCTCTGCTCCTCCTGCTCCTCCTGCTCCTCCTGCTCTCTCCTGCTCCTCCTGCTCCTCCTGCTCCTCCTGCTCCTCCTGCTCCTCCTGCTCCTCCTGCTCCTCCTGCTCCTCTGCTCCTCCTGCTCCTCCTGCTCCTCCTGCTCCTCCTGCTCCTCCTGCTCCTCCTGCTCCTCCTGCTCCTCCTGCTCCTCCTGCTCCTCCTGCTCCTCCTGCTCCTCCTGCTCCTCTGCTCCTCCTGCTCCTCCTGCTCCTCCTGCTCCTCCTGCTCCTCCTGCTCCTCCTGCTCCTCCTGCTCCTCCTGCTCTCCTGCTCCTGCTCCTCCTGCTCCTCCTGCTCCTCCTGCTCCTCCTGCTCCTCCTGCTCCTCCTGCTCCTCCTGCTCCTCCTGCTCCTCCTGCTCCTCCTGCTCCTCCTGCTCCTCCTGCTCCTCCTGCTCCTCCTGCTCCTCCTGCTCCTCCTGCTCCTCCTCCTGCTCCTCCTGCTCCTCCTGCTCCTCCTGCTCCTCCTGCTCCTCCTGCTCCTCCTGCTCCTCCTGCTCCTCCTGCTCCTCCTGCTCCTCCTGCTCCTCCTGCTCCTCCTGCTCCTCCTGCTCCTCCTGCTCCTCCTGCTCCTCCTGCTCCTCCTGCTCCTCCTGCTCCTCCTGCTCCTCCTGCTCCTCCTGCTCCTCCTGCTCCTCCTGCTCCTCCTGCTCCTCCTGCTCCTCCTGCTCCTCCTGCTCCTCCTGCTCCTCCTGCTCCTCCTGCTCCTCCTGCTCCTCCTGCTCCTCCTGCTCCTCCTGCTCCTCCTGCTCCTCCTGCTCCTCCTGCTCCTCCTGCTCCTCCTGCTCCTCCTGCTCCTCCTGCTCCTCCTGCTCCTCCTGCTCCTCCTGCTCTCCTGCTCCTCCTGCTCCTCCTGCTCCTCCTGCTCCTCCTGCTCCTCCTGCTCCTCCTGCTCCTCCTGCTCCTCCTGCTCCTCCTGCTCCTCCTGCTCCTCCTGCTCTCCTGCTCCTCCTGCTCCTCCTGCTCCTCCTGCTCCTCCTGCTCCTCCTGCTCCTCCTGCTCTCCTGCTCCTCCTGCTCCTCCTGCTCCTCCTGCTCCTCCTGCTCCTCCTGCTCCTCCTGCTCCTCCTGCTCCTCCTGCTCCTCCTGCTCCTCTGTCCTCCTGCTCCTCCTGCTCCTCCTGCTCCTCCTGCTCCTCCTGCTCCTCCTGCTCCTCCTGCTCCTCCTGCTCCTCCTGCTCCTCCTGCTCCTCCTGCTCCTCCTGCTCCTCCTGCTCTCCTGCTCCTCCTGCTCCTCCTGCTCCTCCTGCTCCTCCTGCTCCTCCTGCTCCTCCTGCTCCTCCTGCTCCTCCTGCTCCTCCTGCTCCTCCTGCTCCTCCTGCTCCTCCTGCTCCTCCTGCTCCTCCTGCTCCTCCTGCTCCTCCTGCTCCTCCTGCTCCTCCTGCTCCTCCTGCTCCTCCTGCTCCTCCTGCTCCTCCTGCTCCTCTGCTCCTCCTGCTCCTCCTGCTCCTCCTGCTCCTCCTGCTCCTCCTGCTCTCCTGCTCCTCCTGCTCCTCCTGCTCCTCCTGCTCCTCCTGCTCCTCCTGCTCCTCCTGCTCCTCCTGCTCTCCTGCTCCTCCTGCTCCTCCTGCTCCTCCTGCTCCTCCTGCTCCTCCTGCTCCTCCTGCTCCTCCTGCTCCTCCTGCTCCTCTGCTCCTCCTGCTCCTCCTGCTCCTCCTGCTCCTCCTGCTCCTCCTGCTCCTCCTGCTCCTCCTGCTCCTCCTGCTCCTCCTGCTCCTCCTGCTCCTCCTGCTCCTCCTGCTCCTCCTGCTCCTCCTGCTCCTCCTGCTCCTCCTGCTCCTCCTGCTCCTCCTGCTCCTCCTGCTCCTCCTGCTCCTCCTGCTCCTCCTGCTCCTCCTGCTCCTCCTGCTCCTCCTGCTCCTCCTGCTCCTCCTGCTCCTCCTGCTCCTCCTGCTCCTCCTGCTCCTCCTGCTCCTCCTGCTCCTCCTGCTCCTCTGCTCCTCCTGCTCCTCCTGCTCCTCCTGCTCCTCCTGCTCCTCCTGCTCCTCCTGCTCCTCCTGCTCCTCCTGCTCCTCCTGCTCCTCCTGCTCCTCCTGCTCCTCCTGCTCCTCCTGCTCCTCCTGCTCCTCCTGCTCCTCCTGCTCCTCCTGCTCCTCCTGCTCCTCCTGCTCCTCCTGCTCCTCCTGCTCCTCCTGCTCCTCCTGCTCCTCCTGCTCCTCCTGCTCCTCCTGCTCCTCCTGCTCCTCCTGCTCCTCCTGCTCCTCCTGCTCCTCCTGCTCCTCCTGCTCCTCCTGCTCCTCCTGCTCCTCCTGCTCCTCCTGCTCCTCCTGCTGCCTCCTGCTGCTGCTGCTGCTGCTGCTGCTGCTGCTGCTGCTGCTGCTGCTGCTGCTGCTGCTGCTGCTGCTGCTGCTGCTGCTGCTGCTGCTGCTGCTGCTGCTGCTGCTGCTGCTGCTGCTGCTGCTGCTGCTGCTGCTGCTGCTGCTGCTGCTGCTGCTGCTGCTGCTGCTGCTGCTGCTGCTGCTGCTGCTGCTGCTGCTGCTGCTGCTGCTGCTGCTGCTGCTGCTGCTGCTGCTGCTGCTGCTGCTACTACTACTACTACTACTCCTCCTCCTCCTCCTCCTCCTCCTCCTCCTCCTCCTCCTCCTCCTCCTCCTCCTCCTCCTCCTCCTCCTCCTCCTCCTCCTCCTCCTCCTCCTCCTCCTCCTCCTCCTCCCCTGGATCCGCCAGTGAGCCTACAAAGAATAACTTCCTCCCTCCTAACTTTGCGGGAACTGGAGTGCCAGACGCCCAGCCTGCGCTTTATTTCTCGTAATTTTGATAAACTTTTTTTTTGTTTGGACCGGGATTAGTCAAAGAACAATTTGGCAATCTCGGATCTTCGATTTTCATTTTTCACGTGACCTCGTGACCTACATTTTGCGCCGTGACCTTGACCTGTTGGAAACTGAAATTAAAATGTTTGGCTGATGACGATTTGAGTTCCATTGATGTCCTTTCGTATAAAAGAAAATATAAAAAGTGGTGTTCGACCTGTAAAAACTACTTTTGAGCCTTGCAATGCTGACACAATACGCTGTTTGGGTACGTTACGTTGTATTGACCTGGCAGGTCATATGGCGACCTGATGCCGGTGTAACAGGCACCAACCGAGAGGTTTCGTCGTCAGGAGTCACTCTGGACTTTGTTTCGAAAGCGTATGTCAAGTAGATGCGAAGTTATCGACGGACAGGTGCCCGAACAGCGTATTATGTCATCATTGCAAGACTCAACAATGATTTTTACAGGTCGAACCCCACCTTTTTATTTTGTATATGAAAGGACATCAATGAAGCTCAAATCGTCATCAGACGAATTTTTTATTTCTGTTTCCAACAGGTCAAGGTCACGGCGCAAAAAGTAGGTCACGAGGTCACGTGAAAAAAAATCGCAAATCCGTGATTGCCAAATTGTTCTTCGACTAATCCTGATCCAAGCTAAAACAAAGTTGATCAAAATCGTGTTTTTAGTCTCGGAGCTATTGGTCGTCAAAATTAGGCCTGCACTTGGCCTGATTAGGCCTGAACTTGGGAAAATACGGAAGACCGTATCTTGGATTATTATTATTGTATTTTATTTTGGTCACCACCAATGAATTCTCCGCCCTTGAAACCCCCAGTGCACAACTTTTCAATAAAAATAAAAATGGTCGGACGGCAAATGTGAATTGGGTTGTCTTACTGTGGAATGCCCCAAAATCGCTTTGGCCATGAATTAAGGTTTTCCATAGGTAAATTCGTTTCTTTGAACATACGTAACTAAAGCTAAAGCTAGGTGAAAATGTGTTACCTAATGAAGGTCAATAGACATGCCCAGTAATTATGTTTATTTAGGTGCTGATCTGACATGCACTGATCTTCGCTTATGTGGCGATGTTATGTTTATTGTACCATACATTCCATAATATCATCAAATCTTTCAAGACATTGGCTTCCCTGTGTATCATATTGCACAAGTCACAACAGCAGCTTGCAAAATCTTCCTGCATCATAATTATAGCCAATAGGTATGTCTAGATTATATTGTTTGTTTCCTTTCGTTATGGTTTGACATTTTTGAACTGTCGCGATTTTGCAGCATGGTTCAGTTTTTCAAAAAATTCAAGAAATTATTTGATTTTTTCTCTCCTCAAAATAGTCATCTTAAATATGCCTGTGTAATATATTTAATATGGCTATTCGTGCTCTTCGAGTCATCTTTACCGAGTATGTACCTATGATCAGGCATATTTTGATGCAGAGTGGACTCAAATCGGAATCAGTGGAATCGGATTCGGAATCAAGCTTTTTAGGTGCCCAGGAATCGGAATCGGAATCGATTCCTCTAGCAAAATATATATTGGAATCGGATTCGGAATCAGATCCATTTGCCTTGGTATGGAATCGGAATAGATTCCGATGATGCGGAATCAAGCACAAGTCTGCCTGTGACTGCTTCTGTAGCCGGTCCTCGTCACTGGAGCCACGTCTTGCCCGGCATTTCACACACAGAGGTACCCACACAGCCCGATATAAATAACAAGCAGTTCATGCCTGGTCCCCGCTACAGGTACCTCGTTACGGTCAGTACCCGGGTATGGCTGAATGACGACAGTGGCATGTCAGAGTATGCGTTCATACAGAAGGCGACAAGTCAAATTCACTCAGATGGCCACTCAGAAGGCGACAAGTCCAATTCGTACTGGAAATCAGAGCCCACCTCTTACGTCTGGGCAGAACCATTAGCTTTGATGCATATTTGTAGAGATGATTATCACATGAGACGAAGGAATGAAAGCTCCCGGAGTGGTTCTAAGACTAACCTGAGTGACGGGGATGTACAGTTTCTCCCCGGTCTCCAGCATCCGCAGAGTCCCGCACGGTTTCAGCCGTCCCTCCGGCTGGTTCCAGGGCAGCCTCTGCTGTGCCAAGTCTGACTCATCGATGTCCTCATCCGGCGCGTCGAAAAACTCGTCCTCCTCCTCTTCCTCCACCTCCACTGAGGACACGGGCAGAGGACGGAGAAGTGAGCACACAGGCAACGGGAACAGTTTGAGCTGTGCAGTAGGAGAAACAATACCAGAACAGGTGCCACGAACTAGCGAGAATTAGCGAATTACCTTTGGCGTCCCCGCTGTCGAGAGAGTCTTGTGCGTTCTTCATGCCCTGTGCACGTTTCTGAATACAGCAGTTCAGCATCTGAAACAGAAATAGACATAAGATCACTGTGTGAACGAACCACCACGTACACACAATTGCGTTACGTTAACTTGCCGCAAAGCTCCGTGGCAGAGGAATCGTTTCAAAATGTGAGCTCCGCAATATGCTTTCACCACTCATTTTCCACGATGAATCACTCTGAATTCCGTATGTAAATGTGCTCTGTGCCAGGGCAACGACGGCGGAGTTCATTCGCAGGTCAAAGAAGAACTGATTACCAGGAGGGCATACAATAGCTGCCAGCCAACCCGGCGTGAACTGACACCACTCTGTGAGCTAGGCAGCGTACAGTGTCAATGATTATCAAAAGCTTGAATACAAAGCTGGGAATACCGAGGGCTGTCGGATGCTGACGTTTAAAGCATCGCATACGTTCTGAAGCGTTGTTCGACGTCGGAGGGAACCCCACGTATCGTATGCTGAATGTCCCATTGGTGTGGTATTTGTGGGCCCCTGCGAGCTTGCAGCATGCCAGGTGTCAACCACGATGTCCCCGAATTTCCCAGCCTTGTACTGATATATACATTGCGCATTCAGTTTACGTCTATACAGATGGATTATATCACCGCCGAATTCATCGAAGTATCGCTGCCCGTGCCCAGTCGCCCATTGGCACCGGCCCCGTCATCATCGGGAGCACCACTGACCGTCACACTGGGCACTCATCAGACAAACAGCCGGGACCGCTTTTTACCACCCGCCGATAGCCGAGGCTTCCGCGGCCGATAACCAAATAAGGTCAGCACGGGACACGTTTTTACACCGCCACACACCAGTTGGCCCAATTTCCCAGCGCTGCACAGCACACATCAGCCAAACTAGACCCACATGTGATTCCATAAGTCGGTGTTCGCCGAACAGCATCAATCACGCACGACACGTCCGGAGTTCGCCTCGGCCGGAGCCACGACAACTCAGCTTGAACATATTTAGCGGAACGCGTCATTTGTCATGAGTTTCCGCTACTGTCCTTCCGTGCAGACACGCGGCGCATGTCTCGTGCAGTGTACTGCTCACTGCCGGGGCGTCAGGCGGAGGGGGGGGGGGGGGGAGGAAGCGGCAGGAATAATGGAGACGGAGGGGTGGTGAGGGGTGGGACCAGAGGTGACTCAGAACCGCCACGAGCAGTGCGTGGGGCACCACACAAAAGGCAAGAAAGCACGTCCGGTGGCGGGTCAGTGCCCCGTGCCGCAGGCCGCGTTGAATGGACGCGCAGGATGGAAAAGGAGGCGACGGGGAAGACTGGAGAGATGTCCGAGAGAAGTCCACCAAGACCAGGCTGCAAAAAGGATGCGGCAAACAAACGGGCGTGCGTACCGGACAGGTATAAAACCAGTAAGGCGCCGTAGTTGGCGATGAACGAGCGAGCGCGAAGGAAATCTAGGGCGAATTTCAACTCGATCGGGCAAGTAGTTTCTGAGATACAAAAAAATGTGAGCAGGTGCGCACGTGCAAAGGCACCCTGACTTGTGGGGAAAGTGGCGGCTGAGAGGTCCATAACCACACACCAAATTTGAACACATCGCCAGACGCCAAGGGCCGGGCTGGGTCGGATCGGGCCGCTCATATTCAGATTTTGCCCTTTCACCACGGAAGGACGAGCGGGCGCGAAGCGCTCGCTCGTAATATACCACACCACTCAGCTGTTATTACGCTATGAATCCGGCGAACCGCACCCTGGCTCCCTGCACCAAACTGTGACATGGGAACAGTGAACATCTAGCCAGCAAAATATATGAGCTGACCGGAAGCGACCGCGATTCTCGCTACAGAAGCAGACGACTCTGCAATCGCTGTCTGAGAATTCACGCAGATGCAGCGACGGTGACGGCCGAGATGCAGCGACGGTGACGGCCGGCCGGCGCGGCGGCGGCGTTGGCGTTACAGTCGCAGTACGCAGACCGGTGCTTCGTCAACCCAGCGTGAAATCGGCACTCATGAGCTGCCAACGAGGCGAATCCCCGTACTGGCAGTCACTGGCAGTCACTGGCAGTGGCCAGTGCTTCTCGAGGTAAAAAAAATGGCACAATGTTCCTCTTTGCTGTGAAGCCGCGAAGCGTTGGACGTCATGCAATATAAACGGCATTGCTAAATCCCTCAAGATTGTGTGAAGACATGCAATATTGATAGTGATAGAATCGAGCTAGAGCCTCACTGGTAGAAGTCGCAACAAAGTATACTGTGTACCGGGAACCAGTTCTGGTTGGTCAGGTGAGTGAAATCCGTCCCTGAATTATAAAATATTTCCCGCACCGGGAATCGAACCCGGGCCTCACGGGTGAGAGCCGTGTATCCTAGCCACTAGACCATGCGGGAGCTGGCACTATGATGGTCAAATCAAGAAGGAGGGCATACAGTGCAACGTTGTGACTCTTCCTCTAGCCATGTGACGTCAGATAAATTTAATAACTACTTATCTGTCTCCTAGATTCTTAGAGAGGGACGGGAAAGGGAAATAATGACCTTTTCCCACAAAAATGGAGTTAGCACTTGAAATCGACAGCCGATGCCAAAATATGATGTAAATTCATCGCATTTTGCATATCAAAATTCCTTCCGAGAGATATTTCAAGTTAATCTTGATCAGCGTCCACACTTTTAACGACCGGTACTTGCAAGAACTTTTCGGTTTCCATCAAACTCCGGGATTTTCCCGTATTGCTTTTTTACGCAATAGTGTGCAAAATATATTTTGCGTTCTGCTTGCTGATATACCCGCCCATCCTTTACAATTAACAAGCATTGAAAAACTAGCAATTAAATCGGAAGCTCATCGATGCACATTGCACATCGACGGAGACCTATTTAGTGTCGGCGATTTGTTTAGAAGTGCCCATTCAACAACGTTGAACAGATTGATACAAAGGCGCCACTTTCCAATAGTGGAGGGAAAATACCGATCATGAATTTCCCAAACTTCCAACTTTGAATCATTTTATTGAACTCTTAAATTTAGATCACATCATTTTAATATCATAACGGTAGCCAAATAAATTGTTGCTAACAAAATCAAAAGGTCATTATTTCCATTTAAAAATCGTTTTAATAGGCCAATACGGTAGGGACCATTTTCGCAAGGTGGGGTTATTATATATTCGTTGGAAGCGCATTTTTTACACATTACACTGCTCCACTTTCTGCATTCAAAATAATGAATCCATTAAAAAAAAATCGAAAAAAGCCAAAAGAAATACTGGATGATGGATTGGCCGAATTAGTCGTGACGTCATACTATAGTTGCCCCTCAGGGTCACAAATATGCCGCACAAAAGCTATTACGAAGCCCATGTTGAGGGTGTGTTTTCTGCGATGGCTTTGATAGGCTGGATGAGGATTAGAGGGCGTAGGACGAATATTAGGTTGTTGTTAAGACTTAATGTTTTGAAAAGGCTTCAGCTCCTTGGCGGCATTAACATGGAGCCTGGTTTTGTGAAAGCCACAGCACAAGACCTGCCATCCTTAGGGATGTGGAGCAGGGCCTCCCGTAAGTAAGGAGCTGTAAGCAAAAGCTGTTCCCTACCGTGCCTACCCTATTGTAATAATGGTTTTGTCTACGAGATGGTCTGGGGGGTCCAGGGGGCGACAACCCCCCCCCCCCCCCCCCCCCGGAGGCCCGCAGCGCAGCGAGCGAATGCGAGCGGAGCGTTCTCAACGTGAGTCCCTGCGACCGTAATTGCTGTAAAGGTTAGGTCAGGTTTGATTATGTTATCACAATTGTTTCCTGCCACACCCTGGTCATGGGATCATCAAATCGCTGGTTTTTGGTAACGCACCGCAGTTTCCTACTTATTTCAAATATACGCGCACTGGAGAACGCCACAAATGCGCACTGGAGAACGCCACAAACGCGCACCGGAGGAGGAGGGGGGGGGGGGGGGAGGGCGTGCCCCACTGAGATCTCCAAAAGTATGAGAGCTAGAGCGATCAAACTTACATGACAGGTAGCTGCTATGATGATCTACATTTGCTGAAATTTGGGTGAACCTAGGTCGATATCTTCAAGGTCAAATAAGGTCAAGGGGGGGGGCAAAACTAGGCATGTTTGAATTTGACCTATTTTGACCCCTCCGTGACGTCATAGGTCACCATAATAGGGTCAAAGAGATGTTTCTGACATCAGATTACCCAAAGACGCCGAATGGCGTTTGAATCATCCCGATCCGATTGCTGGTGCCTGAAATATCGCTTCGCCGATCGCGATTCTCGCCATCTTCGATTTCAAATACATATAACTCAAAAATGTACCGACCGATTTTCTTTTTTTTTGGTGTCAAACGATCCGCTATTGTGTTGGCTTAAATGTCACGAAGTAGCAATGACCTGCCTCTCCTTGTTTACGAGTTATTTACGAAAACATGTGCCGATGTATTCGCCTCCAACCGGACTGCTATATAGTGACGTCATCACTGACCCATGCCCTCGGGGCAAAAAAGAAAAGCTTCGTTTCGAAAAACTAGAGCGAAGTAAGAAATTTGGACTTCGATTTGTGAATAACGAAAGTCCATTATTTATTAATTTCATCTGACCCCAACAGGTGTTCCCTACCCTATTCAAAGAAAAGAACCTGTTCAAAATTCCATATGAGACACACACCGACCATGGAAGAAGCATTTCATGCTAAAGTCCGCAGAAGCCCACGGCATGAGCAACGAAAGCGAAAGCAACTTTTCGATTTTTAACATTAGGCTCTATCTATTTTCAACATTGCTTGGAAAGAAATGATTTAAGAATGCTGATGTTCCCACCAGCGTGTTAGGTGGGGCGCCGTTGCCGTGTGTGCAAGGGCGGATCCAGCCGGCCGTTTTTTTTTTGGGGGGGGTGACCAGTTTGAGCGGACCTTACCTAGGTACCCCAAATTTCGAATTTCTTTCCGGATTTGGGCCACTTTATTTTGCAACCACGCGATTTATAATGATTTCTGTATTTTTGTGTATTTATTTTTTAGCTTTTCGACCTTTCGGGATATCAAAAAAGGAAAGATGTCAGCTTTCAGTTTGTATTGTTCCGACATTGCCTTACAATGAGCAAAACTGTCAGCTGTACCTATGTTTCCGTTCCAGACTGCAAGGAAAAAAACATGAAAAAATGTGTGCTGAATCAAACCGGCTTTGCCCTTAACCCTCGCCTGAACCCCCCCCCCCCCCCCCGGAGGTTTTTCTTGAATAACTTTTTACACATGCGGCGTATCTTGCTGAAATTTGCAGTAGCTGAGTTAACAACAATTATACGTATTCTGTAAAAAATTGCATTGAAATTGGTGAAGTAGTTTCGGAGATAATCATGTTTTGATGACGTCATGTTGGTGGAAAATCGATAAATATTGGGAAAATCGTAGAAAACAGAGCTTTGAAGCAAATTGCAAACGCAATTCAGCAAAGACACAAAATAGCATTCTCTTTAAAATGGCAGTCTCGGATTTCCAAAATTTGGGTTTTTTATCTTTAATTTTTTTTTGTGAAAAATTACCACAAAATCAAAATTGTTAAAAATGTTAGAAAAACCGGAATATATGTGAGAGGACTGAGTATGGACAATACCCAAATCAAATTTCAAAGTAATATCTCTATTTTTGACGGAGTGACGGCTCCCTAAGTGTAAGAAACTGACGGTAATTTTTTTAATAACTTTTTCACTTTTGTTTACAAGATACGAACAAATAATTACCTTTTCTGTATCTCTGAGCCAACACTGGTCTTGGAACATGCCTTTTATTTACATTTATCAATTTCTCATTTTGAGGTATTCTGACAGCAAAATCGCTGTTCTGGACGTGGTCGATCCGAGGTTATTCACTTGACCTGGAAGGTCACCCGTGGACCTGAAACCTAAAAATCGCATACTGTTAGATTCCTATCATGACAGACAACATGCTAGTTATTACTGCATTGCTCTAAGTTTCTTGGTTTGGAAGTTAATAATAGGGCCTGTCAGCCCCCCCCCCCCCCCCGTAGGGCGAAGGTGAAAAAAGCTCCTGTAGGGTGAGGGTTAAGAGCAAGGACGGATCCATCCTTTGTCTTCGGGGCCAACTACTTTTGCTACAAGGTTCGACGACCCTTGCCAAAAAACAAGAGTATCTTAGATTTGAATCGTTTTTGTTTGCGGTCAAGGAAAAACATGTTGGTGGAAAGAAGCTAACATAGAAATTTAAAAACAGAACTTGGAACATCAAATAAATGGTAGTTTTCTTCAGAATTTCCAGCTCCGAATCTTGGATAGTACACCGAGGGGAGAGTCCGATCTGAAAAATAAATACGCATTTCGCTGCACAAATGTTTGTCGTTGTTATCTGTTGCGCTCCGATAAAGAAGAGCTAAAGGCGAGGACGTCAAACATGATCGAACCAGTCGCACTTCCGCCATTCAAAACAATAACACAGATGTCAGATGACCCGATCATAGCGTCCAATTCAATATGCATTTCAAGAAACTTTACCTACCCATCTATGCACCGCATACGGTCAGAATGATCAACTTCCGTTGCCAGGTTCTTGACAAAATATGTCTCTGCTCCCGGACCTCGAAGGCATTTGCGCATCTCGGCAGGCATAGATACGAGTCGACACAGGCAGACGAAGTAACCGATACCTACTACGGTGAACGCTGCATTTCTCATATTACTGCCATACAGTCTATGGCAGAAAACCTCTCCGAGCATTCAGGGTTAAGCTTAACTGCGGCAGCCAGCCAGGCAGCGGCAGCCTGAAATAATATAGCTGGCGACTTCCCGATTGCGCAAAGAAGTCAACGACTTCGCTGACGGATGACATTAGATATCGGTGGGCTTCGCTCGCACATGATCAGCGCCTCCATCCGGAGCTCGGTCATAGTCGCTCGGGAGAGGATAGAGTCTTCTCCACCTTACTGAACACCCTCTCCGCCTCCGCCGTTGTAACCGGAAGGACGGCAAGGACCTACAGGAAAAAGGATGGATTTGGACCGATTGTTCTATTATAGACTTGCTTGACCGAAATGGTGCTGGATGGAAATAATGAAATGAGGAACCTGTAAACGTGATAATGATTAAACTTATAAATTACCCCTCGCCCTGGTGGGGATCATTTTGACCGACCCCCCCCCCCCCCCCCCTTGTTTTTTTCTCTAGAATAGCGGAAAACAGCGGCGCGCAGCGACGCCAAATTTGTCCACCACCGTTCTAAAAACGCAAATATAATATGTATTAGACGTCACGTCTTCGGGGGGGGGGGGGGCAATCATAGTTTGGCTTCCCTTGAAGTTTTGGAGGGGAACATGGCCCCGTTGTCCCCTCCCCCCTGGATCCGCTAGTGCGTGTGTGTTAATGTCCCTAGAGGCAATTCAATTGGTAAAATATAGGTACCTACATTAAAAGTAAATAAAACAGTAGGTAGACCTTTATATGTATTACTTTATTATTTTACTACTTTATTTTTTCACAATGATAATAAATATAATGTGAGGTTGGTGGACCTTTTAGCTTTCACAAGAGTTCAAACAATAACATTTACCATTATTAATAAAATACCGCTAGAAGTTCCCAAGGCCTTAGGAAAGTTTCCGATGCAGTTGGCGGGGTTATCGCTCCATGCAGTTCCACCAGCTTAGTGTTTGACCTGGATGACAGCAGTCAGCAACTTTCCAGATTTCCAGATTCCGTTGAAGCTCCAGATTCCGTTAATTCAAATTTTACCATTCTGCACCTGGCGTTGGCAGTCAGTACCTGTCATTCAAAAGCCAAGGAAACTTGTGGCCAGTGTTAGCTTCCCATGCACAACTGCAGTCTCCCGAAGCACTGCAGTGTTATACTCTTACCCGCAGATGCAGTCTCTTCCTTATAAATCGGGTGGCCAGACGCCTGGTGAGGTGCACTGTGCCGCATGACACCCTGCCATAGGGAACAGTTAACCCCTGCGGGCGTCTGCAAGACAGGTACCTTATGAACACGGGGAGACTGCATCGGAACACAAAAGCATGGCACTGCACTACTTCGGCTAACACCGGATATGAACTCGCCCTTTGCCGCTTGCCCGAAGGACGCGGTGGTGTTGCTATTTTGGGTGCACGATTCTCTCGATGGAGTGCCACCAATTCCAACACCCACTACAAACGTACACAATTATAAACTAGAGATAATGTGGATATCCGTTAAAAAACAGCAAGAGCCTCACTCTCATTGTTGAGTCTGCCTATCGTGTACCAGTTAAAGGGATCGCGTCTACTGACAAAGGGGATCTCTACCGACATCGCGTATTTTGGGGGTATTGACACTGGTTTATCGAAGATAATTTTCTGAATCGAGCCGTGCCTTCCATTTCTTCAGATTCACACTAGTTGCTGAGATATTCCAAAGACCCAGGAACTGGCTGGCAGCAAAAAGTTATCGGGTAGACACCCAGAGGGCTGACCACTACTAGAAGCATTGATAATATCGAAATAAATTTGCTAGCATATCGTTAGCGCCGGCCAATAGCATTTCGACAAAACACCTCGTGAGCGCTGGTAGCAGCAGCCGAACAGAACCGCGACGGCCATTTTGCTTTTCGACGGTTTGTTTACATTGTTCGTATGGAGTTTGTCTTAGGTGTGCCGTTTTACATAACATATTTTCCCTCTGATTAATTGCACTGTAGTGGCGATCGTTTTATCGATATCAAAACAAAAAATAAGCAAAAACAATATAAGTGAAAATTCAACTAAAGGGGCTCCAGATGTGAATTTCATCGTATCCAACAATCAAACCAATAGCTACTTACCGTAATGCAATTTTTTTTTGACATTCCAAAACGGTAGACACCCTCCCTTTAAGCCGCGCCCCGCTGCACTATGGGACATATCGCCTTCAAAATGCATCTTAATTCGAAAAATGAAACTTCAATTTTGAGGACGGTGGAGACGGACTTCTGTGCAGAATTGACCGGCGTATCGAGTAGTAGCATTTGTTTTGGTGTTCAACTATTGCTATGGGGCAAAAAGTTGCATCAAAGTCAGGCAACGTCGCCCAAGGAGCGCGCGCACTTGGAGTAGCCGAGTTAACTACCTTAACTTCATCCTTCATTAAGCGCAGGATTTATCCTTCTATGGTAAAACTAAGCATATCAACGTAAACGTGGGTCTTTCAGCTTACATATACACCCTTAATCGAATTTTTAAGATAAATTTGAAGCATGTTAGAAACACTTGAAATATGGCTTACAATGCTGACTCATTGTATTTGATATCCTCATTTGCATGTAAGCCTACAAAAAAAAAATCGTCGTCAGTCGCCAAGTTTGTCCCATGATATATGACAGCATGCCAAAGTGTTGCAAAAGGATTTGTTTTTGCTTCTGTTTGTTTCTCTGTGAGATATGCCAGTTTGAAGTTAGCGTTTACCGGTCGGCCGGTGCGGCTCACGCATGCGGCAAGGCCGTTCCGTCTTAGGTTGAGTGCGAGCCACCCAAGGCCATCCCGAGAGATGTTGAATTAGTTGAGTCGCAGTGGTTGCCATGGCAACGGCTCAAACGTTGCCAGGCAAATTGACAGGGGCAGGCCAGGGCCCTGGCACGACATCGGCGTGGCGACATGGCGCGGCATGCGGCCACGACATCGAGCCCGCAGAATGCCATCGCTACTGCGACAGAACGGCAGAGCTGTACGTAGGAGAGTACGCGCGGTATCATATGCTTGTTACTATCTCGAATGTTACTCATCTCAATGGCGCGGAACGTTTCAGGTCAAATATCGTTATGTCAAGGGATGAACAAATGAATGAAAGAGAAAAATGAATGAATGAATGCAAGATATATGGAATACTGAAAAGTGATTCCCAAACTAAAAGTGAGCGTCTTAACATACCCAGTCCACATCGGAGCACCATAAAACATCATCTGATATAATTAAAGGTCATTGACCTAGCTTGACCTCAGGGAAGTCACCAAGCCATCAAAGCCATTGTGGATGACGTGTTGCATCTAAGTTTTACCCCATTTCGTGTTTCAAAGCACTGGCATTGACGGTGAGCAAACACTTAGGTATACGTTTGCCTCAAATGACGCCTGTATGACGTCATAATGTGGGAAAATTGAGTTAAATTTGCATTTGATGATGATGATTTGGGCTTTAGGGCGCCTCAGAAACTCAGCCTATGAGGCGCCCATAACCTCTAAGTTAGACGAGCATCATAAGATGAAAATCAGCAAACACGCATCAAGAAAGAGATCAGAAACACGAGAAGAAAAAAAAGAAAAAACACCTACACAAACAGAGAGTAACCAACTGCGAAACGTATATTTGCTAGAAAACGTAATACCTGCGGGATGTGCAAAGATTTGTCATCAAGCAGATCTTTCACAGTAAGTGAACTGCTTCCGAAAAAGCGAGAACGCTCGCCTACAAGGTTGCGACAGGAAACCAAAACATGTAAAACAGAAAGGATCCCACCACATCGAGGCCAACGCGGCTTACTCTCTCCAAAAGGTAGGTAACGATATGTGATAAACGCATCACCCATGGGCAGGCAACATAGCGCGACCTCCTCTCTTCTCGAACGCCTCAAGGATGAAGTCCAAGGTTCTAGACGTGGCTTCAGTGCCTTCAACTTCGAGGGGCACTGCCCTCCTACTCGCCCTGCCACTTGCTGCGAATGTAAGCTGAGCAGGCAGCAAAGAAGTCACTAGCTGGCAGCGGGAGAAATCGGGTACACTGAGCTCGTGTCGCACGCTTTGCAGCCTCATCTGCGAGCTCATTTCCCGTGATGCCCACGTGGCTTGGGATCCAGCAGAGAACTACCGTCTTTCCAGCTCGGTCAAGGGAAGTAAGAAGGACCTCCTAAAACCTGTAAAACTGGATGAGATGTGGTGAAATCACTCAGCGCCAAAAGGCTACTGAGCGAGTCTGTAAAAAGCACGTGTAAAACGTCATCAGAGACTTCAACAAAAGACAATGCTTTGTAAATCGCCACAAGTTCCGATGTAAAAACAGTGGCGTGGGATGGCAGAGTGAACGACCGAGCAAAGGAGCCGTGCACAAATGCACACCCCACGCCTGCGTCAGACTTTGATCCATCCGAGTGACGGAGCCGTGACCGAGTGACGGGGCCGTGCACAAATGCACGCCCCACGCCTGCGTCAGACTTAGATCCAGCCGTTAACACATGCTCGAAGTTTCCGTACGATGCAATACGTTTCAATGCCCGGGATTGAAACTCTGATGGCAAAGTGGCGTTCTTTTCAAATGCTGCACGTGATGTATCTATCGATGGTGTGGATAGCTCCCAGGGTAAAAATGCGCAAAGGTGATGCTATGTCACGCAGTTTAATGTTTGATTCGTGTATCATCGTCTGGACTCTAAGACAGAAAGGAGCAGCTCCCACCGGTCTGCCGTCGTCGAGGACAGCTAGAATGCGCCGAGAGAAGACGTACTGGTAGGTCGGGTGGTCCACGAACTGTCGCAGCTTACAAGCGTAGCGTAAGATCAGGAGCTGCCGCCTCAGAGCCAGTGGGGGTTCATGTGCATAGCGGATACGCCCGCGGTCCCTTCGCAGCCTGCCATCAGCCGAGCTCAACTGCCCTCCGGTTGAGCCCGGCTGAAAACCCACCCGAGTACGGGGGCGCCACCCTCCGTTGGCGAGCCGTCCCAAGACAGGGTGCGCTTTGCAGGACGCTCCATTGCCGAAGGCTGCGCTTGTGATGGCTGCGCATCGAGCGCTGCACTAGACGGCGGGGGCGGCGGGGGCGGCGGGGGCGGCGGGGGCGGCGGGGACGGCGGGGACGGCGAGGGCGGCGGGGGCGGCGGGGGCGGCGGGGGCGGCGGGGGCGGCGGGGGCGGCGGGGACGGCGGGGGCGGCGGGGACGGCGAGGGCGGCGGGGGCGGCGGGGGCGGCGGGGGCGGCGGGGGCGGCGAGGGCGGGAGGAGGACCCATGGGCGGAGGGTTCCCCGCTGGTGGCGTCTCGAGACGCGCCAGAGCACGCGCGGCTGGCGGAGCCGACGCGGCATCGCTCCCGGTGAGCGCCTGGCCTCCTTCGCCTTCTACACCAGAAGGGCGCGTTTGGCCTCGCGCACCCGCCTTTCCCCCTCTCCCCGGCGCAGCACCTCCATCGCCGCCGTGTCCGCAGGCCGATTCGGTGTAGGAGGAGACTGCGGCGGGGACGTCACGCTACCGGCGCGTGAAGTGGGGTCCCGCGTGGATCCGGAGCCATGGCGGCCCCGGACCAGGGTCCACCCACTGTCCGGCTCATGCTTACTGCACGCACCGGCCCCGGTCGGGGACGTCTGGGTCCCGGCGGTAGCCATCGACGCCGCCGCCGGCTGCGGAGCAGGGGACACAGCCGGCTCCAGAGGGGCACTGGGACCCGTGACGAACCTCAGTCCAAAGGAATTGAGCAGTGCGATCAGCTGTGTGACATTGTTCTGTGTGTCTGTCTCCACAGGTCGCCTTGGAAGCGCCTCTCTCGTCACACTAGCGTATGACCGTTTCGGATGGCTCGCGTTGTAACGATCGCGTGCCTCCCGGAAAGTCAGTCGATTATTGACTTTGATGGCCAAGATTTCCTTTTCCCTAAGGTAAGCCGGGCATGACTGGCTGAACGCGTTGTGTGGACTCACGTTGGTGTCTCGTCACAGTTGATGCACCTCTGCACCTCAGATGTGCAGTCGTCGCTCGTGTGATCTGCTGCGGCACACTTCCCGCAGGTAGAACAGCAACGACAGAAGTCTCGGGTGTGACCGAATCTCAAGCAGCGAAAACATCTCATTGGACTCGGTATGCAAGTACGGACCTTAACCTTTACGTAGCCAACCACTACTTCCCATGGCAGGTCGATGCAGTTGACGGTGAGTATGACAGTGTGGGTTGGAATGACGGCACCGGCTTTCCTGGAACGGATGCGACGTGCAGCCGTGACGCCGAACTCAGCGAGACCCTCAACCATTTCGTCGTCATTTATATCCGCCAGATTCAGAGCAGTAAATCCCCCCCCCCCCCCCCCCGGCTTGAGTTTTTAGTACGATGAGCTGAGACACTGATCGGTATTTTGCTTTGCCGCCAACCTGACTCGCTCTTTACAGTACCAGTAAAGTGTGTGGCCGACAGAGCCTGTTCCGCCTCATTTGCGTCATGGAATTCCACCTCCATGCCACCGTCTCTCAGTTTGTCACATCTGGTCACTTTACCAAAATGGTCGCAGCCCGCCCTTCGCTGGAAGGGCGAGAGGGAGGAGAGCTTCCGCTGTTGTGAAGAAAATATCAGCACTCGGGGGGGGGGGGGGGGGGCACGACGGAAGCACCCTTCCGCCGTTTCCCCGTCCTTCCCTATTTACTTCAGTCCGCTCCACCGGAGTGGGGCGCGATTCAACCGCCGGCGGGCGGGCACCGCCGCCGGACAGACTGGTTTGGTCCTCTGCCGAAGCGGGGGACCGAGGGCTGGCCGAAGCCGTGGTTTGTGAGGTAGAGATATTCATGAGTGTGAGATAGGTTGTTCGGCACCGCAGCCTCCCACCCACCACGGAGCCCAACTGGGGGACGGCCCACACTCCCCCAGAGGGTGGTGGCGCCGCCAGGAGAACCGTGGGCTATTCGGAAGCAGGCGACGCCTCCCACACGGCCAGGTTTAACCGGAGAGACCCCTCCCCGTCCTGACCGTGGTTCAGCGCCGCCACCCCCCTGACCCCTTGAGCCGACACGCGCGGCCAGCGCTCAACGCAGGAAACCCGCGCGGCTCACCGGACCGCGCCGACGACAAGCCGCTAGACCCGTATGGAGCCCTACAGGCCCCCACGCCCCCAGGTATCCTGGCCAAAGTGGAGTGTTGGGATGCGCCACGACTGGCCCCGCACGACGCGCCCCTCAGCCACCAGGATCCGATCATCCCGGGGGCGCGGGCGAGGGGGCACGGCGAAACCCCGATAAAACGAGGATTTGGGCGGGGGTAAAATAGGCGGGATGAAAGGGAGATGGGTATTTGGATAACAGAGGCGGGATGTGGATAGGGAGCTACGTGTCCAGCGAGGGCGCTACTCCCTGAGACGGGCAGTGGGAATGGCCCCCCGTTTGTTACCGGAAGCTGGGACCCGAGGGGGCGCGACTCCCCTACACCGGCCGAAGCCGATGCCCCTGTGGGGATATTTTTATTTAACATGAAAACAAAAATCGGATTCGAACTCAGCGCATCAAGTAACCCCTGTAACCGTAAAATCGTCGCAGTTGTAACTTAAACTGAATTAAGGGGCATTTTGAGGGCGATCCGTCCCATAGTGCGCTGGGGTATTCAGCCGAGCACTGGAGCGGGGGGGGGGCAGATTGTGCCCCCTTTTTTGTTCAATCAAGTATTGTATTTGTTATCATCAATCAAGTATTTATCGTTGACGGTGCGGGCCGCCGCCTGGCACGGCGCTCGTCAGTTGGGCAGGCGAGGCCGCCCACGCCGCACACGACCCAGGTGATTAACGTTGCCCGTCAGCGACCCGTCACCGCCTTAACGCCGGACCACGGCCGCGGCGGTGGTCAGCCGACTGACCAGTTCACCGAGTGTGGTCACTGATTCTCCGCGGGGGCCGCCTACTCGGGTTTCAGCTAGCTATCTTGTCACTCAAATAAAAAGCAATACAAAAATGACGTCAAGAGTTACTCACACTTATAACTTGGGGAGTCATAAGTCAGTCAAAAACAAAGATATTGCTTTGAAATTAGGTTTGGGTATCGTCCATACTTTGGTCTACAATATATAGTATTGCGTTTTTTTCTCAAATAAATATCGTTGAAAATGTTGATTTTGTGGATAATTTTCCCGAAACAATTTTGTTTTGGGGGGGTCAAAAATAAAACAAAATTAAAATCCGAGATAGCCATTTTGAAAAGAATGTTATTTACTTTATTCCGACGTTTTTATTTGCAATTTGCTTCAAAACTAGATTGTCTACGATTTGTTTAACATTTATCGTTTTCCACCAAAAATGGCATGACATGACGTCACTAAAACGCCATTATCTCCTAAAGTACTCCAACTATTTCATTGAAATTTCGCGAGAAGACGTAGAATTGATGCAGCATAAGGTACTGATAGTTTCACGTCGATAACCATAACGGTTTTCAAGTTATTGACCAAATTCGGGGGGCAGATCCTTAACACCGCTGCAGTTATTCGCTACTTTTGATGATTTTGAACACCAGTTGCTTGTATCTTACCCTCGAGCGAAAATCGTAGTAGCTGGCGATCTCAATAGAGTTGGGAACAGATATAAGTTATTTTAATGCATAAAGATCAGCGCATTTTCCTCGATTTTTCAGCATACTTCTCAAACACAACCTATACTGCCAAAACATTGATTTTGTTTGTGACGTCACGATCATAGCGATTTGCGGCGGGGCCTGCGAGACATATCTCAAATTACAATCCAGTACACTGACAGGACGTCAGAGAGCAGTAACGCAGGCCTGCCTGCTCGCTACCAACAAGCCAGTAGTTATCGCAGTAGTCACCTCGATAATGGGGGACCGTACCCACTATCTTGCAAAGGGGAGCGTCCTCCACGTCCCCACGGCGCGGTGGTGGTGGAAACCCTGTACAAATGTGTACTAAACACGATAGCGAAGACACCATACCTGCAGTTTTTGGTGGAGCAGCGATGTATTGTAGCTCGGACTCCCTTCCTCCACCCTGCAAATACGGAACAAACCGTCAGCGGCTAACCCAGCGTACTGCCCAGACCTACCTATCACGTAAACACGTACTTAGCGTCGACCGTCCGGCCCAGTTATACGGTGGTTATGTCTCTGATACATCCCCATCACAACGGTGACGCGGGCAGTGGCCAGCTGGGACGGCAGTCTGCCGGCGTGGGAGAGCGGCGTCTCGACGTCACCCTTCACAGCCGGTGTGTCCGGGAGCCAGCGCTGCGGAACAGCGCCGCCGCCTGCCGTGGGAGAGAGAGACGGACGGCGGCACCGGAAACCCAGACCGCAGAAACGGCCCGCGCACATACCAGACGTACAGAGTCGGCCCATGCACTCACACTCACACTCACACACTCACACACACACACACGCACGCACACGCACACGCACACGCACACGCACACGCACACGCACACGCACACGCACACGCACACGCACACGCACACGCACACACGCACACGCACACGCACACACGCACACGCACACGCACACGCACACGCACACGCACACGCACACGCACACGCACACGCACACGCACACGCACACGCACACGCACACCCACACCCACACCCACACCCACACCCACACCCACACCCACACCCACACCCACACACATACAGCTCCTCTCCAGTCTCCGGGCCTGCACCACGGCATCCTGTTGGTGGTAAAACGCCCAGACACGGCATGATAATTAGCGATAGCAGTCAGCGATAATTTCATATATCGGCTATGCAGGCTCTGTTGTATGATGCACGCATTTCGCTCTAAAGCGACAACACATATGAGCATTGTCTGAATATGCGACCCTGAATTATAGACATGTGTTCTGTTTAGGCACGCTGAATGTAAATGGTCATTTGGCGCCTTCGTCAGTTTGAATGCTGAAGCATTCCGTCCTTGCCTCCGCGGGGGCCCGGTGTGAATAATAGGAAAAACACTCGGCAAGGAAGCCACATATATCAGCCGTCGAGACATTAAAAGTCGCGTGACAAAGCAGACTTCTGGAGCCTCACAGCAGGAAGCTCGTTCAGCTTATTTGGCTAAAAATAATGCCATAAACCACACTGCACAACACCAATCGCTGAGTCATCCCTGCGTTGAATACGCCGTCGCCCCAGTAACTGTGCTGCCGTGTGGTGCTGGTGCCCGCTGTGGTGATTGAATATCCGGGTGGTGTTGGTGCCCGCTGTGGTGATTGCATCTCCGGGTGGTGTTGGTGCCCGCTGTGGTGATTGCATCTCCGGGTGGTGTTGGTACCCGCTGTGGTGATTGAATCTCCGGGTGGTGTTGGTGCCCGCTGTGGTGATTGAATCTCCGGGTGGTGTTGGTGCCCGCTGTGGTGATTGAATATCCGGGTGTTGTTAGTGCCCGCTGTGGTGATTGAATCTCCGGGTGGTGTTGGTGCCCGCTGTGGTGATTGAATCTCCGGGTGGTGTTGGTGCCCGCTGTGGTGATTGAATCTCCGGGTGGTGTTGGTGCCCGCTGTGGTGATTGAATCTCCGGGTGGTGTTGGTGCCCGCTGCGGTGATTGAATATCCGGGTGGTGCTAGTGCCCGCTGCGGTGATTGAATCTCCGGGTGGTGTTGGTGCCCGCTGTGGTGATTGAATCTCCGGGTGGTGCTGGTGCCGCCCGCTGTGGTGATTGAATATCCGGGTGATGTTAGTGCCCCCTGCGTCACTCGGGTCTCCGGCCCGGCCCGCGTGGTGTTAGCCCCCACTCCATCAATGGGATCTCCAGCTAGGCGTCGCTGATGCTAGCGCCCACTGAGTCACTCCAGTCTCTCGCGGGCGCCGCTGGTTTTAGCGCCTGCTGCGGAGGTGGGGTCTCCGGCTGGGGGCCGCTGGTTTTAGCGCCTGCTGCGGAGATGGGGTCTCCGGCTCGGCGCCGCTGGTGTTAGCGCCTGCTGGAGACCCCAGCGCCTGCTGCGGAGATGGGGTCTCCGGCTCGACGCCGCTGGTGTTAGCGCCTGCTGCGGAGATCGGGTCTCCGGCTAGGCGACGCGTCGCAGTTCCCAGACATACGGGCGCTGAATCACTGGCGCCGGTACGTCAGCGATACTAACGAACTACAGGGAGGCCCGACCCGGCGCCGGAAGCATCCGAGGAGGGACGTGTCACGGCACAGGCAGCACAGTGACAGCGCACATACCGCCCGGAGCAGCTCCGGACATTAACGGGAACCACTACAGCACGGGGTGGGACAAAGAAGCCAGAGCAGGCGATATAGGGCCTGCTCCCGTGGCGCCTCTAACCAACTCCAAGTTGCTCCAACTTGCAACTGTCGTATCCTATTGCACATACAGTTGCAAGTTGGAGCAACTTTGAGGAGGGTAGAGGAGGTTAGAGACGTCACGGGAACAGGCCCAAAGTGTTTCTGCGGGCAGGCGCGGAGTACCGTGTATGCTGGCCAGTGCCAGTGGGAACCAGGCAGACCAAAACTGTCACCATTAAACGGCAACATCCCAGGCTGCTTCTAGATACCGGTCTAAAACGTACATACCTCCACTCGCGTGGCGGTCTGCGTTTGTAGCAGCTGGTCCACCTCGACCATCCGACGGAAGTCACCGCTCAAACTCGCTCGAGTCACACAGACTCATGAAGAGGAAAACGTCGTTATTCGTCTTTGTTCGCCGTCGGAGCACCGCTCTGCAGATGACCTTGACCCCTCGGCTCCCGAAGTCTAACCCTCGGACAGCGACCTTCCCAGACCCGGGGCAGCCCGACTCTGAGGCACAAAGAGACAGGTCGTGCCGCACGACATGTGCCCGCAATGCAGTATACTGATCACGGTGGAGAATTGCTTCAGACAGAAGGCAGCAGGCAGTACAGGGGTATCTGCCGTATGTAAAAAAAAATCGACAACTTTCTACGCGATTTCAACGTTTCATTTCGTGATGAGGAAAACGGGACATAGAGGGTTTATTTTACTTGATTTATCTATGTACTGTAATTCTTCATCTATTGATGTATTTATCCCAAGTCCTCAGACCTGTGGTCCTCATGAGTTTTCCATAAATATATGTCATCTGTGTTGTATTTCCGAGCACAAATTCAAGAGTCGTGATCGTGAAACAAGTGTTGTTGACTTTTCTCTCGTGCTACGGACGGTGACAGTACGCCTTTGGTATGCCGCACACTGCATGTCAGTAGCGGTACGCCGTCGGTACGCCGTCGGTACGCCGTCGGTACGCAGAACACAGTTCGTCAATCGCAGCAGTCAGCAGCAGACGACTGGCACGCGACAGACTTTCCTCCTCCTCATGGGAACAGTCGCCAGTCATATCACAAACGCGAACACGTGCGATGACGAACACACGCGACACACCGGATGTGTCCGGGGACAGTGCAGACGAAGTCGGATTCATAGAAGAATATCACCGCTGTGATTCCAGACAGGCGACATAACGGGAAAATTAATGACTAACAAGGTCTCAGTACGACATTGCCAAGGTGACATCAATGACGTCATATGACAAGGTGACATCAATGACGTAACAGATTGATCGACCATGAGGGACAACAAATGCATGGGGTAAATGATCATAGATAACGTATAATTTGACACAAATAATTGAAAATCAACTGACAACAGGTACGCTGGGAAGACCATCCGACAAACCGACAATCAGAAAACAACATGTTCCCGCACTTTACGCCCGGTGATTTCTTTGATACCGGTTGATGTTTCACCATCACCTGGCGGAACACGGCCCATTCAGCTCATCCCAAATCTGCTAACGCCCGCCTCCAAATCGCACCCTGCGTCGCCTGGGAGTCCGCCCAAACCACTCAGCTTCTCCCAGTCACCCGGGGTGCATTCATCCTGGCCCCCTCCTTCACCTGCCGCCGTCCACCCTCCGCTAACGTCACTGGTGGCGGTGACGTCACCGGATGCCGTCATCACCGCGGCGGCGGCGGCGGCGGCAGCGGGCGGCGGGCGGGGGGCGGCGCTCAGTGTGTGGTACGCGCGGACCGGGGACGGGCGGTGTACAGCGCGAGCGGTCGGTGTCGACACGTGACTGGGACAGGACCATGTCCCAGCAGTGACCGGCGCTCCTGAGACACGCACAGACACACAGGGACGCCTAGTCCGAAGGAGAGGAGGACAGCAGGACAGGACTGAGGATCACCATACAGGTGCGTTCATAGCCGCTGGCCAAGTTTTAAAAAGACACAAATTTAATAACTTCTCATATAAGATAAGTAAGACTTTAGGGTCATACTTTGTTCGTTACTTTTACTCAGGTATATCAGTAAGTTTTATATTTTTCGGAGTTTGAAAGAGTATTAAGGTGTAAAAACAAATATGTCAGCGCTCATTGAGTCACTCACTGAGGAAGGCGCCACAATGAGCGCTGAAATATTTGTTTTTACACCTTAATCTCTTGAAAACTTCGAAAAATATAAAACTAACTTCTCATATGTTACATATTTTATCTGAGCAAGCGTTTGCCTCTCTTGATCTAAAGCTGGCAAGATACTGTCTCGATAAATGCGCAAGACATTACTTAATAAAATTCGCATCGAAAATCGCTACATAAATATATGCGGGGAAAACTTCACATCAGTTTTCTACAAGCAGTAATAAACGTACTACAGTGCTTTTAACATCTGGCGCTTATGCTCCCTTATTGGGAGCAGCTTGACCTTCCTGGACACAGGGACAGGCCTTACCCACCACCTCAAACCCCTGTAAATATTGCATGAATCTGTGATGTCCATAGCAACGCAGAATCTCCTACAGGGTAGTGCTCAACAACTTTGGAACACGTACACCTGGAACTATGTAGAACTGAGGCTGCACAACTCTTTGTTTGGCTGCAATGGTGATTAAATGGAGACAGGAAACAGAACTAGTCCTATCTACAAGATGTTGACAGGACAACAAGAAAGGTGTCTGCAAAGTGCAAGTAATAGGAAGAAAATAAAGGGTTTGCACATACCAAGATAACAGGGGAAAAACATGCAGATATGGCACAACACTAATATGACACGTGGTCATTTGATAATTCAAGATGTAAGCGTTCAACTTGCTGAACACTCGTAAATAGCTGACTTTGGGGCACAAGAATAATTCTACAAGTAATCATATTTTAATGATGACATTAAGTCAATATTTTACACAGAGCTGTCGGTAACAACTACCTACCTACTAGAAAAGAATATGAAAAAGCAAACACGAAAACTGTTAGAGGTAGACCATATCTTATCTCGGGAAACATTTAACTCTTTAACTTTAACTCTATAAGCATTTACTTTTTAACTTAATTAATAGTTTTATAACATTGGCTTCCTCTGCGGTTAGTTTAGCTGTGGGATCGTTCTAAAATTGTATAGAATCTTTAGACGGTTTATATCTGTGATGTTGACCTGACCCAGGGCGTTTCACCTCCACAGCCGCAATGGGTCGGCCATATTGCTGCCAAATCCTACGTGTGACGTCAAAGACTGGTAGATTGTGCAGGGGTGACAGATAATAGTAGAAATTGGCCCTTTTTGATGAGCATTATTTTGCAATCCTGATCGCTTTCCTAGACAATTTGGTTATCAATGGATGTAAAAATGCCATTTCTATTTGCGCGCAATTTGGTGTTTCGGCCTCCAAAGCCTAGTTAATCTATACAAACGGGTCACGTCAAGTAGCACCTGACGTGACGTCATAACAGGGAAAATATGGCCAACCTTGACCGCCGATGCCTCGTGACTGTACCTAGTATATAAGGCCTTGGACCTGAGATGACCTGACATTCTTGCACTCAACCACAGTGATCATGGTACTTGTTACCGAAAGCTTTGTGTAATATATTGACTTACTGTCACCATTTTCTCCATATTTGTCATGGATAACTCAATCATATTTTATTTACATTTATAAATGTGCTGCACTGCAAATTGCAGTTTTCTTATCCAAATTACATGATAAAACCATTTTCTAAACAATTCTTAGACACGACTTGGAAACGACTGAAAGAAACTCCGCGCTGATTCAGTGAAGTAAAACGATGGAACATAATCAGTCCAGTTAATGCATATCACATAGCGATGCTTGCCATACACCGCCGTCTGGAACAAGTGAGAGAGAAAAAGAACAAGCAGTCGGTAATGCCCTTCCAACATTAACGCCGTTATCCCACCAAAAAGAAACTCAGCTGATGGGAAAAATCGGTGAAAGTGACGGGTCCAACTGAACATCGCTGTTCTTCGAGCCGAGAATACCAAGTGAGAACAGATCGAACCCGTTTCCAGACCAGCCCATTTCCACACAGGCACTGATAATTCCGCAGGGACGGGTTAACACACCCGGCAGCAGGGGCCCCGCCACAGGTTTGAAGTTGGGGGGACGTGGATTCATGAGCTCAACAAGATATAGGACTGAGTATATGGGATATCGTGGGAGCCGGGCTCTACGCCTGACCGGGCCCCTGATACACGCCTTTGCCAGCACCGGGCCCCTGCCTCGATCGGGCCTGACCAAGACCAGGCCCCTACCCGGAATGGGCCTGTGTCACTAGAACAGGCCCGTATCAAGAATTTGGAAGGACCGGGCCCTGTTGTGACAGGGCCCTCGTCCTGACCGGGACCCATATCACGCCTTTGCTAGAACCGGGCCCCTGCCTCAATCGGGCCTGACCAAGAACGGGCCCTTATACATAATTTGCAAGGAGCGGGCCCTGTTGTGACCGGGCCCTCGTCCTGACCGGGCCCCATATCACGCCTTTGCCAGCACCGAGCCCCTGTCTCGATCAGGCCTGACCAGGACCGGGCTCCTACCAGAAACGGGCCCGTATCAAGAATATGCAAGGACCGGGCCCTGTTGTGACCGGTTCCTCGTCCTGATCGGGCTCCATATCACGTCTCCACCAGAACCGGGCCCCTGCCTCGATCTGGCCCCTACCATCATCATCATCATCATCACGTTTATTGGTCATACTTGCGCAGTTACAGCAATACACTTGGAGACATGGTGCAGAAGCACTCAATGCGCTTAAATCAGCGCACCACGTCTGGGAAAGGGGCATAACAAAGGATTGATTTCTCCAGCCGCCGCCGCAGCGCGAGACACCCAGCACTCCGCAACGTGAAACGAGTGCTGCTAGACGCCGCTCAACTCGCCTCGGACACCAGTCACATTATCTTAGAGTTAATATATGTGGGCAAATCTACCAGAGTTAAGTAGGAATTTTTGGAACACGTGGGCCACCGCCCGACCGTCAACGCCGCAGAGATTTGTGCCGTGCATTAGGATTTGAAGCTGTTCGGATTGTGATTGGGTGGTAAATAAGGGCCCTGTGATTTGTGTTATGTTGTTAATGAATTCCGTTCGTTGTTTCTTGTACCTGGGACAGGAAAGGACGAAGTGACGAGGGTTCTCAGTTTTATACCCACAATCACATGCAGGGCTTGGACATTTTTGAACTTTGTATAAATGTGAGTTCAAATGCGTCATGTCTGTGCGAAAACGAGTGTGTAATATGTTCCCCTCCTTTGATCCCGCGGTATAGTAATATGGAGGGACAGGTAATCCTAGCTGCTCACGAAGTTCTTTTTTGTATGTTTTGTGTCCTAGTTGACGTATGGTTTCCGGTAACTGGTTCCACTGTTTACTGGTTGTTTGAAAGAATGAACGATTATAGCATGTTGTACGGTGAGGGGATCTACTGTGAGAGTTTGCGTTCCTAAGAGTGATGGTTGTGTCCTGTGCTCGTGTGTTCGGCATAATGGACATGACATAGTGTGGTGTGTGTTGTTTGCAGTCATTGAGCTTATGGTACAATATGAGCCTGTGCATACGTCGTCTTGTAGTCAGTGCCTCCCAGCCTAATTCCGATCGTAATTTCTCAGTGGGTGTTCGAAAGAGTGTCCCTGTCACCAGTCTCGCGGCTCGATTTTGTAACGTCTCTAGTCTAGTGGAGTCCTTTATGGTAATGTGTCCATCATACACAACGTCACAATAGTCGAAATGTGGTCTGACGTAAATTCTATAAATTTGGTCGAGAATGGGCCGTGGTATGTACCGTGCTATGGGGTATAATGGGCCTAGTGTTCTGTTTATTTTTTGGCATATTTTGTTTACGTGTTCATGAAATCGGAGGTCTTTCGAAAGTGTTACTCCAAGATGAGTATGACTTTCTCCAATTGGTATAGGATCTCCCCCAAATGTTAATGCTGGTATTTGTTGCGTACGTTTATGAGAAAATGTTTGTTGGATTGTTTTTGTAGCGTTAAAGGTTATCACCCATTCCCGACCATAGTCCTGAATCACGTCCAAGTCATCCTGAAGTGAGAGCTGTGTCGCTTGTACGTCTTTAGTCGTGTGAGAAGAGTAGAGAGAGGTATCGTCGGCGAAAAAGAGGATGTCATTTTGTGTTTAATTTGATAGAGCGTTAAGGTAAATGAGAGCTAGCAAAGGTCCCAATACCGATCCCTGAGGGCAGCCTGCGTTCACAGTCCTGAAAGGTGAAGACGTGTTGCGTATGATTACTCGTTGTCGTCTGTTTTGTAGGTATGATGTAATCCAGTCTAGAAGGGATCCTGTTATGCCAAATTCGTATCTACATTTGTGTATTAGTCCTTTGTGCCAGATTTTGTCGAAGTATTTGGAAATGTCTAAGTAAATTGCAGTAAAGTCGCGTCCTTCATCAAGCGATTTATAAAGGTTGTGCGTCAGATAAAGAAGCTGGTGTTGTGTACTGTGATTCTTCCGGTACCCACTTTGTTTTTCTGTTAAGAGAGCGTTTTCTGTGAAATGTGAATACATTTGCTTGTAAACTATTTTTTCAAATACTTTAGATAGAGGTGAGAGAAGACTTATGGGGCGGTAGGAACTGCGGTCAGAAGGTGAGCCTTTGTTTTTAAATATAGGTCGAACATTCGCCTCTTTGAAGGCTCTAGGATAGATACCGTTCGTTAATGATTTATTAAACAGTTTGGAGAGTGGCTTAGCGATAAGAAGAGCAGTCATTTTCAGGAACTTTATTGGGATTGCGTCTGGCCCAGTTGATTTATTCTGATCAAGAGAGTTAAGAAAATGGAGGACTTCTTGTTCTGATGTCGTAATATTTGTTAAAGTGGGTACCGGTTGTGCGTCTGGATTTGACGGAGGTGTCTGTTCGTCTGGAACGTTGAGAGTAGATTGTTTTGCAAAGTGGTCGTTGAGAAGTATAGCTTTGCTCAAGTCGTCTGTAATTATATCTCCGTTTGGTGTTTCTAGTGGCGGAATGGTGTCATATCTAGAGCGGCCAGTTATGTTGCGCAATGTTTGGTGATATTTGTGAGGGTCTCGTTTTTGTGTTAGCAGTGTGTTGACTTGTCTCCTTACGTGCTGGCTTTTTAGACGTCTATTTATTGTAGTTACGTTATTTCTTTGGAATCTCCACCTATTCCAATCGTCATCAGTGTTAGTTCGTTTAGCAATTTTAAACAATCTGTCTCTTTTTCTTATATTACGTTTTAACTCTACATTTATCCAAGGTTTTTGGTCTTGCTTGAACTTTATATGTTTGATGGGAATTGAAACTCGGGCAGCGTCATGGAGGGCAGAGATAAATAGGTCTGTTGCTGCGTGGATTTCATGTCCTAATAAACTGTCCCAATCGGTATTTATCAATGTGTCAGTGAGTAGTGGTACATTTGTTTTTGAGTAATCCCAAATGTGCTTTGTGATTTGTTCTGTTTCTTTTGGTAGTGCTGGAACCTGCATTGATACGTAGACGGGAAAGTGGTCTAGTTGTGCGAAAGGTGACAAAGTGCCACTGCCGATAGTAATGTTATCATTGCTGGTAAAAATAAGGTCCCGCAGATTTTCTAAGTTGTCTGAAATTCGAGTTGGCTCTTTAATCAATTGTTTCAGGCCTAATGCGTCTGTCATGTCCTTGATTTTGTGATCGAATGCTGATATACCGTTGTGCTTATAAGTGTCTTGATGCAAATAAATATTGCCGGTATTAAAGTCCCCGAGTAAGAGTATAGCCGTGGGGGAGTGCTTTTCAGCCTGACATACTGATTCTGTCAAGTTATCTGTGAATAACTGGTGATCGCCAGATGATAACTTTGGGGGAAGGAAGGAACAGCATATGATTAAGGTAAATGTATGAAGCTTTATTTTTGCCCAGACCCACTCGTGCCCACTTAACTCTAGTTCCATTAGGCGTTGTACGGGTAAAGATGCGTGAACGTAAATTGCCACCCCTCCTCCGTTTCTGTTTCTGTGTCTTGTCAGTGGTGAATGGAAACCTTTTATTTTGTACAGAGTGTCGTCAACTGACTCATCTAACTTGGTTTCAGTGAGAGCGATAATTTGTATCCCGTTGATGTCAATGCAATGTTGTAGCTCATCTAATTTGTTGGGTGCGGTGATACTGTTTATGTTTATGTGGGCAATGTTTAGGTTTTGTGGCATTTGGTTCGGTACGGTGATAGGATGGTATGGCTGAGGATGGGCGGATGGCACGGCACTCCTCCCTGGCGGCGGCGGCGGTCGGTCGGCGGTCCGCGGTGTGGTTGCCGAGATGCACGGGGTGTCCGGTGTCACCAGCGAGTCGGCGGCTACTGCAACAGTAAGAGTCGTAGCGAGTGCCAAGTGGCGGCGGCGGCGGCGGCGAGCAACAAAACAATACGACGCGAAAAGGAACCAAAATAAATTATTAAATCAAGAGAACTAAAAAGAGAACGGGAACGGGTCCTACCAGGAAGGGGCCGTATCAAATAATTTGCCAGGAACGGGCCCTGTTGTGGCCGGGCCCTCGTCCTGGCCGGGCCCCATATCACGCCTTTGCCAGCACCGGGCCCCTGCCGCGCTCGGGCCTGACCAAGACCGGGCCCCTACCAAAAACGGGCCCGCATCAAGAAAATGCAAGGACCGGGCCCTCGTCCTGACCGGGCCCCATATCACGCCTTTGCCAGCACCGGGCCCCTGCCTCGATCAGGCCTGACTAAGACCGGGCCCCTGCCAGGTATGGGCCAGAGTACGGGTCCTTGTGATGCTTCCCTCAGAAATTACGGGGGGCAGCTGACCCTTTAGACCCGACCGACCCCCCCCCCCCTGCGTGCGTCACTGCAAACTTGCCTCGGGATACTCCCGCTACTTGCTGTGTCAGTGGTACCTAAAGACAGGGACGTCGCCACCGGGGGCTGGGGGTGCCACCCGCCACCCCCCCCCCCCCTACTCAAAATTGTGTGGCAACGCCACTGCCTAGATAGGTGACTTGTTGACTAAGTACTTTCCGCTTCTACACAACAACAAAAAACTGAGCGACTTATACAATATACATGCGCATTACTGCTAAGTTGCAGTGACATGGCTATTAACTAACCACAGTCCACACAGGCACGTAGCCAGGATTTCGTCCAGAGGGGAGGGCGCCTCGAAAGGGCCCCTTCCCGAGCGTTGGAAGGGCCCCTTCCCAACCGTCGAAAGGACCAAACAAAACGAATGAAAGGCACGTTACAAGGATGGAGAATGCAGTATGGCAGGTATGGCATGGTCCATACCAACTTGTAGGAGCTGGAGTTAGTAAACTGAGCCATTTCAACTTTGGAACCAGAGACACCAGTTTGGAATCAGCTATACCAACTTGGAATATTTGTTTAGGCATAAACCCTGGAGCTCTTAAAGGAATTGTGCCGCGGAGCGGCGCGAAAATTTTGAATCTTATGCCCTGGATATGCACTTTTTCCTTTATGACGTCTAAAAATGTTCTTTTTGCGTTTCAGAGTGCGGTAAAAAAGAGATAAAGCGAACTATGTTGACCAATTATATAGGACAATAGCAACATACAAACAAAACATAATTGCGCCGCGAAACGGTGCGAATTTATAATTTCGTTTTAACCCGTATACAATTGATTGTGTATTGCGATTGCGCCGCGGAGCAGAGCGAAATTGTTTATTTTTTTCCCTGGATAACTGTATTCTTACAGTTGAAGGTGCTTGTGGTGTGTACTGTTTAAGGTGCTTGAAATTTGAGGGCAGTGTCATGTGCTTAAACTTGGGGGGGGGGCGGGGACAAAAGATACTCTGCCCCCCCCCCCCCCCCCCCCACACACACACACACACTTTGAAGTTGGGGGGACATGTCCCCCCTCCCCCCGGTGGCGGAGCCCATGCCCGGCAGCAGCAGCAGCGGCGGCAGGTGGCTGCCACGGCCGATCAGCCGGAAGAACTGCGACCGGAAGACGAACTCGTGCAAGGAGATCCCTAGCCGGGGAGCTTCCAGTCTCAGCCCGCGCCGGCGAAAGGCACTCGGCCCGGCCCGACCCGGGCCCGGATGCGGCCGCGGCGGATGTGTTGATGAGCGGGGCGCGAAGCTACCGGGTCATCATGACGTAACGATCACATGCTTTCCGGACGCAGTCACGCACCCGCCGTGAGAAACGAGAAACCAAGCGCTGATCTGCGGGTCCCGACTCGACGATTGGAGCGATTCCCGTCTCCGTGCCATCGCCGGTAACGAATATTGCGATAACCGATCACGAATGCTTTCATACAGCAATGTTGTACGGTGTTCCTTCGCACGCGTACAACTCAGGGGCCCCTGAGGCAGTTTCCCCCATTAGGATCCCCCAACGCGATCCTGAAAACGTATGCTCCAGACCGACCAAAAATCTCCAGACGGACCCAAAATATCGCAACCCCGGCAGCCACTCAACCGCTATCACACCCGATAATCGCAGACGCTCTCAACTGAGACCGTTTCGTTCCCCATTTAAACCCGGTAATCTCATCCCAAAAACGTTTGAACACCATACCCACCAAGCGACACAACCTCAGCAGCCACTCGAGAGCATCTGTGGCACCAGGCAGTCGCAGATGCCGAGGTCCACACCTGACAGTCACAGACGTTCACGGAAATTCCGCGGCGCCGCTTCCCCAGCCAGAGGCCGGAGATTAGTAACTGTACACGCAGCCGGCCATTCCATTCGGCCGGGGGCCGGGCTGTTCCGCGCTCCATCCCGGCTGCCGCAGGAAGGCAGACCGCAAGGGCCTTCACCTCTGTCGTCCACATAAAAACACGGCGGCGCGGCCGGCACCGGTGGCAGCAGCGGCAGTGGAGGAAGCGTCCCGCTCTCGGCCTCTCCGCCGCCGTCAGTAGCTCCTCTCGCCAGTCGCGCCGGACGGGTTCCGGCCGGCAGCCTGTCCGGCACGAGCGCGACTCGGAGGCTATTTACCGCCTGATCAGTCGCAGGCGCCACCTGGCGTCGGGACCGACGACTGATCGGTCCATCGGCCGGAGTCAGATCGTGAGGTGCGATCGTACCGTGAGGTATGCGTCGTGAGGTACGATCGTACCGTGAGGTATGCGTCGTGAGGTACCATCGTACCGTGAGGCATGCGTCGTGAGGAATGCGTCGTGAGGTACGATCGTACCGTGAGGCATGCGTCGTGAGGTACGATCGTAGTGAGGTATGCGTCGTGAGGTACGATCGTACCGTGGGGTATGCGTCGTGAGGTACGATCGTACCGTGAGGTATGCGTCGTGAGGTACGATCGTACCGTGAGGTATGTGTCGTGAGGTACGATCGTACCGCTCGTGACCACCCGGAGGCTTCTGCTGTGAAGTTTAGTAACAGCGAGGCACGGCAGGAATCGCGGTTCGCTCACAGAGTGCTGTTTATCATCAGTCAGCAAATGATCCACACCCGTCCAATTATTATTGGGGTTTTCGGGCACGTTGACATCGAGGGTCACTTGGCGTCCATAACAGACATTTAGTTACTTAATGAGGAGAGTAAACGGTGTGAAATCCAATAGCCGATATGTATGCGAAGACGGAGCCGTTCTGAACAGAGTCCGAGTCATTTTCCAGCAGATTACGCAACGACTTGGTTGGTGAGAGGCGCCCCAGGTGCTGGGTACGTTCCTGGACATACTGTGGACACTCTAACAAGACATGTCGGACGATCAGTGGTGTATTACACTAAGCGCATATTGGCTGGTCTCCACCACAGAGCAAGTAACCATGCGTGGCATATGTGTCACCCCGCCAAATCCGGGAGCGGGCCTCGTCTCTCGTCTCCCGCGGTTTCTGCATGGCACCGCTGCCCGCCAGCTCATCAACCACCACGGCAGCCGCCAGAAAAACCGCGCGGCTATTCCGTCGCCGCGTGCCCGTTTCGTCCCGGCGTGATTCGGTCAGTGCGCAGACGGCGGCGGCGGCACGGCGGCGGGGGCAGAGCAGGTCCGGGTCAGGGACGGCTGACTCAGCGGTGCGCGCGTCAGACAGGGTCATCCATCGGCGGTACTCCGGTCAGCTGGCCGCCGCTGCCGGTCCGCCGCCCGCTGTCTCTGACCGGACGTGTGTGTGTGTGAGGGGGAGGGGGAATCAGCCGATGTTCCGGTGACTGGTGACCGCCTTACGGTGCCTGAGTCACACGAGTGTCTTGTCCTGCGTGCCACCGGGGGAGGGGGGGGGGGGTCTCACTGCACAAGGTCACTGAAGGACAACACCAGTCCCCGCCGCTGCTACCGGACACAAACACGGTTATAACTCAGACTCCCTGCAGACTCAGACAGCTCAACGAACCGGTCAGAATACATCCGCTTCGTGAGGAAGCTTAGCACGATGTTGTTAGGCCCGGCGCAGCAGGGGGATGGGTGGGTCGGAGTTCAGATTAACAACGACCTTGTCGAGTAATCACCCGTAATTGGCGGTGTTTTCAAGAAGTTAACTTTCGGAGCTACTTTAGAGCTGAGACTGTTTCGTAAAAAGCGACCACATCCGACAGCCGTCCACCATAGCTGAAAACTCCGCCTCCTGCGCGCGGCACGCGGGTTCAGGGCAGTACCCCCACCCCGCCGGAAGAGAAGGCCACGTCACGCCTCTCTCGCATCTCGCGCAGGGTCGTGGCGCTACCCGCTGCTGATGCTGGTGTCACTCGACATCACGAGAGGCCATGCATAGCTGAGAGACCTAGGTCAGGGTCAGCAGGCCGCTCCCATCTCAGCGCGCTGAAGATATATCTGCCGAGACAGCGACACAGACATGTCGCCAATTTACCGCTCAGAGAGGCATGGTAAAAGCCTAAGGCCGCGTCTACACACCCGCAGTGCCACCCGGTGTCTGGCACGACCTTCACATCCACAGCCGCCCACTCCTCTCCCGCCGGACCCAGGGCCGGTCTGCGCCTCTGGCCTTCACTGTTCGGCCATCACTCAGACACACCTCACAGGCGCTATCCCTTCTATCACCTTTTTGCACGCCCGCGAGGCCGAATCCCCTCCAATGCCCCGCACCTCTCAACGCGTCACTGAAATGGTTCGCCGCTAAAACCATCGTCCTGCAGCGAGCCACGACATACAACGCTCGAATGGAAGCTGTCAGCGGGGCGCCACGTGGACCGGCCATTGACGGCGGGCCGTGGTGACCTGCGGTGACTCGCAGTGACCCGCAGTGACCTCCAGTGACCTGCGGTCGGAGGTGGTGCGCAGAAATCGACAGTCACCGTCCGCCGGCACGCGTCTGCGTCGTTTCGCAACACGCCCTGCAATGCCCGTGTGCCGCCAGCGGCCGCTCCAGCGCCAAATGAGCAGGAGAGTCTGATCGTGTTCTAGTCACGATTAGTGAGTGACGTTCCAGTCAGGCGCTTAAGATTTGGGTGGTGGTGGAGGTGCTGCAGCGCGACGCGGGAAACGGCGGCGACAGGCCGATCCGGCGCCGTTTTCGTCACTTTTCGAGCTCTCAAGTCTAAACTAGGTTACCGACCGTCGCCGGGGCAGTGCGGGACGGGGAGACCTCCGCCGCCCGCCGCCCCTATTACGCCACGAGCCAACTGTGCGTCTCGCCACTCCTCATACATACGCAGCGACGGCGGGGAGGGCGCGGCGAAATCCCCCCCCCCCCCCCACGGCGGGGCCGAGACACGAGGCCGATTGTGCGCCGGCTCCTCCATAAAACAGGAGACGACTGACGGGCTGGCGACCCGTTAGTGGCGTAACTGTGTCCATCTGGGTCGACGGTCGACGCCGCTGTGTTGAGCGCCGGCGGCAGTGGCGGCGGCATTCAATGCCTGGGCTGAGCACACGATGAGGCTGAAGTTCGAAACTGAAGGTGTGTGTCTGAACTCTGAAGCCCAGGCAGCAGTGGCAGCCGCCGCTGAAACCGAGAGTCGGCGTCTGGCCGGCAGCACGGCCGTCAGCTGGCCAGTCCGGTCCGACAGATGGCGCCACTGCCGGGTCACCGACTCGGCCAGCGCCGTGAGACGGGAGGTGGAGGCAGCCGAGGAGAGATACGGAGGCAGCCACATCGCACCGAGGAGAGATACGGAGGCAGTCACAGTACACACGAGAGGGAGATACGGAGGCAGCCACATCGCACCGAGGAGAGATACGGAGGCAGCCACATCGCACCGAGGAGAGATACGGAGGCAGTCACAGTACACACGAGAGGGAGATACGGAGGCAGCCACATCGCACCGAGGAGAGATACGGAGGCAGCCACATCGCACCGAGGAGAGATACGGAGGCAGCCACATCGCACCGAGGAGAGATACGGAGGCAGTCACAGTACACACGAGAGGGAGAGACGAAGACAGTCACAGTACACACGAGAGGGAGAGACGAGGCAGCCACAGTATACCCGAGAGATAGAGAGATGGCGAAGCTGGCCGGAGTGGGCCAGCTTTCCGTTAAAAAAAAAAACAGAGTATGCCCCTAACAGGTGACTGACAGCCAGAAGGCGCCATGGATTACTGCGTGACAGCCAGAAGGCGCCATGGATTACTGCGTGACAGCCAGAAGGCACAATGGATTACTGCGTGACAGCCAGAAGGCGCCATGGATTACTGCGTGACAGCCAGAAGGCGCCATGGATTACTGCGTGACAGCCAGAAGGCGCCATGGATTACTGCGTGACAGCCAGAAGGCGCCATGGATTACTGCGTGGCAGTCAGAAGGCGCCATAGATTACTGCATGACAGCCAGAAGGCGCCATGGATGACTGCCGAGCGACTTCTCCAGTGATACTGAAACGCTTATATGCAAATGTTCTATACTAACTGTTTTGTGAGAGTTCATACGTGGCATGTATTTATAAGTTAAGCACCACTGATTTTGCACAGCATCAGCGTCCATGGGTTCCATCTGGCATCGAAGACCCTTTCCGCACGAATCATTACAAACGGCATTAGCCCATAAATCAGTGGTGGATAGCTTCTGTACTGTCATCATTACAACGCGGAGTCCGCTGGTCGTCTGTTGGCCAGTCTGCCGTACCCGCAGCTAGCACCGTCGAACCGAGCCGTCTCGGCCGGCTGCCGGCGTCACCACATCGATCAGCCGCCCGACCAGCGCCACGCCGCCGCGCCACGCCACGCTGCCATCCATCTCCATCTAACCAGGCCGGCTCACCGTCCGTCTCTCTGCCAGAGTCGCTCGTCTCTCGTCAGAGTCGCTCGTCTCCCCGTCAGAGTCGCTCGTCTCCCCGTCAGAGGCGCTCGTCTCCCCGTCAGAGTCGCTCGTCTCTCCGCCAGAGTCGTCCGTCCAGCCGGTCGGCCGGCCGGCCAGCTGGCCAGCCAGGGCGCGACCCGGCACCGTTCGTGGCACCTGACCACCGCCCGCTACCCGCCGTCCACCGCCCGTCCATCCGCCATCCGCCGCCCGCCGCCCGCCGTCCACCGCCCGTCAACCACCGCCCGTCCCGTACCGTCCCGTCACTGACCACTGTTGGTGGCCAGTCAGCCGTCCGGCCCGACGGCGCGCCAGGCTCGCCGCGGCCGCGCCACTTACGGTCGCGTCGGACGTGACAATCGCGGCGTGCGACTCCGGGAGGGGGGGGGGGGGGGGCGGCGCCGTTACAGAGAGCGGCGGGTCTGCGCGACACGCGCCGCCGCCCAGCTGATGTGGCCCCGCCGGCGTCAAACTCAAAACAAATCAGCCGCACGGTGGCAGGTAGCGGGACGGAGGAGCCGGAAGTGAGCCGGAAGTGACACAGATCTGCCACCGACTGACCAACTGACTGACGAGTGGCAGGGGAGGCAAGTGGACGGACAAGGTCGCATCATCGGGTCACTCCACCGGCGCCGGTGATTTGGCCAAGGGAGCTGCGCTGCCGCTGATGCAGCCTGTCGGGCCTCCGCGGGTGTGCACACTGCGCGGCTGTGCACACTGCGCGGGTGCGCACCACACTGTGCACGCTGCTTCGCTGGACAATCTGCGGGCGGCCGGTGTCAGCGGAACTCGGGTGCTGCGCAGCGGGGGGGGGGGGGGGGTAACGTCGAGATCGGCACTCTCGCTTCCGCACTGGCAATCAGAACCACCGACAGCTTACCTTAGCGTAACCATCTTTATCACAATCACCGGCAGCACCAACACTAAGCTCGCCACAACCTTTTGTCTCCTGGAGCCCGCCAAAAAAGCCTCGTCCAGCACTATCTGTGAAGCGTGAGGCTTCGGCCTTTGTCCGGCAGTGGCCGGCCTTGCGTGTTCCAACAGGTTGGCCTGGCCTGGCCTACAACAGGCGACAACTGGGTAATGATAAGAGCGCCGTGTTCACCACGTTTTCACAGCGAACTAGCATACTATGGTATCTCGCACTCTGCAGCGCTTCTAGAGTATCAACGACAAAATATTACAACGCACCCGGTGAAAATCCCACCACACACATCCGCCAGACTAGCGATAACTTTAATTCCGCGAGACAAAAGGTTTCAGTCCTCCAGATCTGGCGATAACTGCTCAGACAGCCCGCTTGGCACTGTGATTATTCCACAGCGATTTCGGAACACTTTGCTCCCATCGCCGTTACCATCACCACCAATGATCACCCATTTATCACCAATTATCGCCGTCACAATCACCACCAATGATCACCCATTGATCACCAATTATCGCCGTCACAATCACCATCAATGATCACCCATTGATCACAAATTATCGCCGTCACCATCACCACCAATGATCACCCATTTATCACCAATTATCGGCGTCACCATCACCCCAATTTATCACCAATTATCACCGTCACCATCACCACCAACGATCACCCATTTACCACCAATTACCAGCCTCAGTTCAGACTGAAACGACACCCGGCAGTAATCCATTGGTGACGCAGTGACGTAAGTCCCTCTGAGCCCATGACCATGGCTCGGCTAGTCCGGCCCAATATGGGAGACACTCGAGGCACAGGAGAGGACCGCCGCACCATTTTCGGATCTCAGCGGTCATTGACTGACCCGTGGTCCGCCCCGAGCCGGGCCCTGGGGTCTGTATCCGTCAGCTCAATCCCGGCTAACACCCGCCTGTCACATCCACGGCGCCTCTGGAGTACGAGTCGGCCACCCCGTCCACCTGCCGTGAGCCCGGTGACGAGCCATCACCCCCGACGAGCCGTCCCTGACTGGGCAGACAGCGGCCGGCAGCAACCGGAGGCGCACGGCTCTCCTTGGAAGCTGCATAACATTGACTCGATAAAGCTCAATAAGTCTGAATTGGTGCAGAATGACATAAAGGCTATGAGCATACAAATGTATTTGCTTTTGGAAACTTTTACATACATGATTGGCATGTTCTTTTCGTGCATACAGTGTTTAGTTGTTTGTTAGATTCATCGATTGGAACGTACGAGACATTAATACATTAATTACCTCAATTATCACCACCATTATCGCAATGATTAACCACCGCACAGTCGGCTCATCAGTCCTCCGTAAAATGAGGTGTCCTGGCTGCCGTGGCCGCTGACGTCACGGCGGACTTTTGGAAAGGTGCCGCGTTCAGGTTACGTAGCTACTAGCTAAGTAGATGGGCGCAGATAGGGGACGAAATAGATGGAAGAAAGTGAAATGGACGTCGGTTACATAGTTGGGGGTTATAAATAGAGAGAAAGTGAGCAGCCTACGTGAAATATAAATAATTCGTAATACCCGTTGGGAGCTCAGAAAATCAGGTAACCGTGCCCACACGCACCGACAGAAATCGGCCCATTCTCCCCAAATGAAGCTTCATGGCCAATTGTCATCTTTTATACAGATCATCCCACCAGGGTCGTCGCTGGCGCATGGGGGTTGGGGGGGTTGGGGGGTCGCGACCCCCCACTTTTGAAAACCGGGGGATTGACCCCCACTTTTTATGGCGGCCGACGCCACCCCCCCCCCCCCCCCCCCACACACTTTTTTATGGCGGAAGCTGATTCTAGTTTGCATGTAATGTCTATTAAAATCAAGATTGGAGTAGGAAAAATACGACGTGGCAGGAGCGTAGCTTCTCCAGAAAAGTTGTGGAGGGGGGGGGGACTGAGCTGGGAAAATCGCTTAAAGTACCATCAAAATCCACTGAATACAGATTTCGCCCCGGATTTGACCCACTTCCTCGTCCAAGTTGGGGTGGCTGTAGCCAAGTGTGTGTGTGGGGGGGGGGGCTGAAGCCCCCTCAACTGAATACCGCCGCCGCCGCCCGCATCCCGCCTGTCTCCCTGCCCGGTCACACCGCCGCCGACCAGCCGTGACCAACGTCATCGTGTTCAACATTAACCGTACCGTCAGCCGCACGACGGCCGGACCGTGCTCAACATTAGCCGTACCCTCAGAGCCGCGTTCCCAGGACACTGACTGCTGACTGGCAGATGTAACGGGACGGGACGGGACCATACGACAGGCGCCAGGCAGACCGACAAACAGGCAATATGGAACCAATCGCCAATCACCATAAAGCCATTCACATATCCGGTGACAAAAGAAGAGGAACCCGTTGGCATACCGGGGGGATCAATAGGAAGCCGAGACGGTAATTAAAGGATAGCGGGAACTCTGGCGAGCACAGGAACCTAACGGACACCGGCACAATGACGGATAATTATCTGGATGCGACGGTGCCAAAACCGCAGATTACGAGAACGTGGTCAGTGGAACACGTAGCCCTATGCAGCGAACCATAGCACGTACGGGGAAACGGCATCAGGGGATTAGGCGTCCACGGAAGCGCCGGGGACACGGTCGTATTGTTGTTGCCATTCTTATGAAACGCCAACAACAAAATACGCATCCATGAGGCGATTACTATAGTATCTTACAACAGCACGACGTGTAGGAGTGTGTTACATTCTACCAGATGGAGCAAATCAAGTGTACAAAACATTGATGTCCCACACAGCCGGCTTAAAATACCCTTACGGCACCGTTTCACTCGGCGTGACTGTGCTCATTAGCTTCCTGACCCAATAAGTAATTAATGAGTGCCAGTCTGAGCGCGACAGGAACTGGTTCCCAGTCCAGTACCGACCCCGGCACGCGGGTGACTGGTCCAGTCTGAGCCGGAGGTCGTTAGGAAGGTCAGAGTGGGGCGTGAGACAGGCTGCCACGGACGACTAGCTCGGTTTGGCAACGCTAGATTCTGAAATTCTTAACATTATACCGATGTCCAGTGGTCACTTCTAGAGAAGCGTCGCCGGTTTTGCTATCCACTGACCACTGCTGCCTCTGCCCAGCCGCGGCTGTATTCTGGATGTTGTTGCCTCGGCTGTATTCTGGATGTTGTTGCCGCGGCTGTATTCTGGATGTTGTTGCCGCGACTGTATTCTGGATGTTGTTGCCGCGGCTGTATTATGGATGTTGTTGCCGCGGCTGTATTCTGGATGTCGTTGCCGCGGCTGTATTCTGGATGTTGTTGCCGCGGCTGTATTCTGGATGTTGTTGCCGCGGCTGTATTCTGGATGTTGTTGCCGCGGCTGTATTCTGGATGTTGTCCTAATGTCCGGTGTCCGCTTCCAGCGAAACCTCGCCTGTTCTCTCCCATCTGTTGACCGTGTCTGTCTCTCCGCTACAGCCGGACAAGGAGTCCGAATGCAGCCCCCACTGACCACCACTGCCTCTGTTACAGTTGACTCCCGAGTCAGGATGCGGAGGCCGCTGGTGTCAGCGCTGCTGGTGCTGGCCGCAGCCGCCGCCGGCCGCGCCCAGTGTCCGTGGCCACGGGATATGACCGACCTTCACGGCTCCTGCGCGTGCGCCTTCACGCCGGCCGGCGCGCTCTCCGTCCAGTGTCAGTTCGTCGACTTCAGCCGGTTGCTGGGCGCGCTCCGCGCCGCCGTGCCCAACCAGGAGCTGGACCTGCTGTACGTCACCAACAGCACCATCCCCAGCCTGCCCAGCAACGTGTTCGCCAACATCCCCGTCCAGAACGTGCAGTTCTCCGACTGCGATCTGGAGGCGATCGATCCGGGGGCGTTCTCCGGGCTGGAGTCGCGGCTGCGCAACCTCAACTTGGCCGGCAACAGCCTAACCGAGGTGCCGACCGACGCGCTGCTGAAACTGAAGCGGCTCGAGCTGGTCGACCTCTCCAAGAACCGGATCGAGTACGTGCCGGACGGCGCCTTCAAGACGCTCTCGCTGCAGACGCTGAAGCTAGCCGACAACAATCTCACCCTCAGCGCCGGCGCCTTCACCGGCCTCGAGAAGTCGCTGAGGAACCTGAACCTGAAGGGGACGGGTCTGCGTTCGCTGCCGGAGGGCATCGGGAGGCTGTCGAGCCTGGCCTTCCTGGACCTGGCGCAGAACAGCATCACGCAGCTGTCGGCGCGCGCCTTCGCAGGCCTCGAGTCGCTGACGGCGCTGAACCTGGAGCGCAACCTGATCCAGGTGCTGGAGGGAGCCGTCTTCCAGGGCGTCAACGACACGCTCAGCTCGCTGAGTCTGCTGAACAACCTGATTGCTGACTTCCCGACTGACGCCATGGACATCATGGGGCGCCTCAGGGTGAGTCTGACAGGGGGAGGAGGAAGGGTGAGTCTGACAGGGGGAGGAGGAAGGGCGAGTCTGGCAGGGGAAAGAGGAAGGCGAAAGCTAGCAGTGAATAAGGCGAATTGGATTCCCGTGCCGATGAGCTGACCGTAGGATGGAGCGCGCTGCGGTTTTACTTCAGCTCTCTTCTGGCTTTTTCGCGCCGAGTCTGAAGGCATGATAATGTGGTAAAACCCGCAGGGAAACTTGAGGGGCTTACATTTGTGTGGTGTTATGACTAGCGCGATTACCAACAGCGTGTCTGTGTTTCGTTCATCTGCGACGGTTTGTGGTGATTTTATCCCTACTGCACCGCGACCAAAGCGAGAAATACTCCTGGGCTCAAGTTTTCGTCTCCAACGCCAGAGACATAGTCACGATTTTCGCGGTTTCGCAGCGCAGAAATTATTCCTTCCACAAGCCGCTACGTATGATTGAATGCTGCCTGTGAATAACGGGCCACACCCGGGCGTTGAGCTCTGCAAACCCGATCACCCGTGACGAACGCGGACCGGGGCAAAAAACCACCGCACGCTCCCCGCCGCCTCAAACACCCCACCGATCCACACTCCATCCGAGCCCGCCCCGCCCGCTGTGCCTTCCGAGTACCACTGCCGGCGTCAGCCTGACCTCCCGCGCCCGGCAGGTGCTCGACATCGGCTTCAACCTGCTGACGGAGCTGCCGGACAACTGTCTGAAGTCTCTGACGTCTCTGACACTGCTGGCGCTGGACGGTAACCCGCTGTCCACACTGCCGGAGGCGGCCTTCAGCCACCTGCGCTCCACTCTGCGCGGCCTCAGTCTCGGCGGCCGCTTTCTGACGTGCGACTGCCGCGTGCGCTGGCTCGCCCAGTGGGTCCACCACGCCGACCTGCAGGTGACAAGCCGAGAGAGGAACCCGCAGTTCTGCGGCAGCCCGCCCGAGTTCCGCGACAGGACCTTCTACCAGCTGAACGCGGAAGGTGAGAGCGCGCGGCTCCAGCGGGACGGTCACAACTGTGATGGTGTGTTGCTGTGGGTTCTGTTCAGCGTTCGGCTGGCACATAATCAAACGGCAGTTGTAAATTTAGTCTGTTTTTAGATGAGTTTCTGGGATAACAATCCTCATACTGAAAGCCAGGCGATTGATGAGCGCAGTCAGAGTATTTCAAGAGAATCAACGGCAACAGACACCAAACGTTTTGTCCAGCAACCGGTTGCCGGCCAACAGACTGCCGAATGGAGCTGTGACGCGTTACTTGTCTCTGTGGTAAACGCATCAGATAGGCCGTGGGCGGAACACAGCCACTTTGTGGGCTTTTCAATTGTGGGATGCGTGCTATGGTTCGAGACGCACCGTTGGCTCCGCCGGTCACGCTGTGCTATACATCAGTCACAGCCACCCGCCCGAGACGGACGCCCTCGGCAGTTACTATCTGACTTACCGCCGCTCGCTCCGTTCGCCGTCCTCACGTCCGTGTGTCGCCTGTTTCCAGAGTTCGTCTGCGCCGCCGAGACGACGACGACCGAGCGGCGGCCTTCGTCCACGTCTCTCGAGACGACCACAGAGCGTCGCCGCACCACCCGCCGGCCGCCGCCGCGCCGCCCGGCCCCCGCCCCCGCGGCCACGACGCGCCGGCCGACGCCGCCCACCCGCCGGCCGACGGCGGCCACGCGGCGTCCCACGGCGGAGGTGCAGATCACCCGGCGTCCTGCGGCCACCACGTTCCGTCCGGTGTACACCCAGCCGCCGTACCGGCGCGCGCCGTCCTCTCAAGTCCCGGTGGTGGCGGCGGCGGCCCCCACGGCGCGACCCAGCCTCATCTTCAAGCCGGAGTCGTTCGGCGGCGTCGCGTCGCGCACCAGCCAGTTCGGGGAGGAGGTGCGTGTGCAGGACGCGTATCGCCGCGGCAGCGCCGTGGTCATCCAGTGGGAGTCGGACGTGCCCAACATCCTCGGCTTCCGCGTAGTGTACCGGCTGTTCGGCGACGACCTCTTCAAGCAGGGTCCGCCGCTGGCACCGTCAGAGAAAGAGTTCAAGATCAAGAACGTGCCGTCGCAGGAGTGCATCGTGGTGTGCGTCGTGTCCCTGGAGGACATCGACATCTCGCCGGAGACGGTGCCGCAGCGGCAGTGCCGTGAGATCCGCACCGACGCCGCCGCGCCCACGCACATGGACACGTTCGTGATCGCGGCGAGCGCGGCCATCTGCGGCACCATCGTCATCGCCGTCATCGTGTTCATCTGCTGCAACCGGCGGCGCGGCCGCGCGCGCAAGGAGCCGCTGCCGACGGTGCTGGGGACCACGTCGGCGCCGCCGCTGGCCAGCATCGGCACGCTGCGCGGCGCCAAGGACTGGGACCAGCTCTCCATGTACAGCCACCGCAGCATCCCACGCGCCCGCATGTACCACATGGACGGCAAGGGTGAGTACCGAGTTCTGAATACCGAGTACCGCGTATCAGGCACCGAACACCACCATGATGTACGAGGCGCATGAGTAAGACCACGCACAGCAAGCATCTGTCGGTGCTTGTCGGAGTCCCTCGGTGTCACAGTAGTCGGTGCTTGTCGGAGTCCCTCGGTGTCACAGTAGTCGGTGCTTGTCGGAGTCCCTCGGTGTCACAGTAGTCGGTGCTTGTCAGAGTCCCTCGGTGTCACAGTAGTCGGTGCTTGTCGGAGTCCCTCGGTGTCACAGTAGTCGGTGCTTGTCGGAGTCCCTCGGTGTCACAGTAGTCGGTGCTTGTCGGAGTCCCTCGGTGTCACAGTAGTCGGTGCTTGTCGGAGTCCCTCGGTGTCACAGTAGTCGGTGCTTGTCGGAGTCCCTCGGTGTCACACTAGTCGGTGCTTGTCGGAGTCCCTCGGTGTCACAGTAGTCGGTGCTTGTCGGAGTCCCTCGGTGTCACAGTAGTCGGTGCTTGTCGGAGTCCCTCGGTGTCACAGTAGTCGGTGCTTGTCGGAGTCCCTCGGTGTCACAGTAGTCGGTGCTTGTCGGAGTCCCTCGGTGTCACAGTAGTCGGTGCTTGTCGGAGTCCCTCGGTGTCACAGTAGTCGGTGCTTGTCGGAGTCCCTCGGTGTCACAGTAGTCGGTGCTTGTCGGAGTCCCTTGGTGTCACAGTAGTCGGTGCTTGTCGGAGTCCCTCGGTGTCACAGTAGTCGGTGCTTGTCGGAGTCCCTCGGTGTCACAGTAGTCGGTGCTTGTCGGAGTCCCTCGGTGTCACAGTAGTCGGTGCTTGTCGGAGTCCCTCGGTGTCACAGTAGTCGGTGCTTGTCGGAGTCCCTCGGTGCCACAGTAGTCGGTGCTTGTCGGAGTCCCTCGGTGTCACAGTAGTCGGTGTTTGTCGGAGTCCCTCGGTGTCACAGTAGTCGGTGTTTGTCGGAGTCCCTCGGTGTCACAGTAGTCGGTGCTTGTCGGAGTCCCTCGGTGTCACAGTAGTCGGTGCTTGTCGGAGTCCCTCGGTGTCACAGTAGTCGGTGCTTGTCGGAGTCCCTCGGTGTCACAGTAGTCGGTGCTTGTCGGAGTCCCTCGGTGTCACAGTAGTCGGTGCTTGTCGGAGTCCCTCGGTGTCACAGTAGTCGGTGCTTGTAGGAGTCCCTCGGTGTCACAGTAGTCGGTACTTGTCGGAGTCCCTCGGTGTCACAGTAGTCGGTGCTTGTCGGAGTCCCTCGGTGTCACAGTAGTCGGTGCTTGTCGGAGTCCCTCGGTGTCACAGTAGTCGGTGCTTGTCGGAGTCCCTCGGTGTCACAGTAGTCGGTGCTTGTCGGAGTCCCTCGGTGTCACAGTAGTCGGTGCTTGTCGGAGTCCCTCGGTGTCACAGTAGTCGGTGCTTGTCGGAGTCCCTCGGTGTCACAGTAGTCGGTGCTTGTCGGAGGCCCTCGGTGTCACAGTAGTCGGTGCTTGTCGGAGTCCCTCGGTGTCAAAGTAGTCGGTGCTTGTCGGAGTCACTCGGTGTCACAGTAGTCGGTGCTTGTCGGAGTCCCTCGGTGTCACAGTAGTCGGTGCTTGTCGGAGTCCCTCGGTGTCACAGTAGTCGGTGTTTGTCGGAGTCCCTCGGTGTCACAGTAGTCGGTGCTTGTCGGAGTCCCTCGGTGTCACAGTAGTCGGTGCTTGTCGGAGTCCCTCGGTGTCACAGTAGTCGGTGCTTGTCGGAGTCCCTCGGTGTCACAGTAGTCGGTGCTTGTCGGAGTCCCTCGGTGTCACAGTAGTCGGTGCTTGTCGGAGTCCCTCGGTGTCAAAGTAGTCGGTGCTTGTCGGAGTCCCTCGGTGTCACAGTAGTCGGTGCTTGTCGGAGTCCCTCGGTGTCACAGTAGTCGGTGCTTGTCGGAGTCCCTCGGTGTCACAGTAGTCGGTGCTTGTCGGAGTCCCTCGGTGTCACAGTAGTCGGTGCTTGTCGGAGTCCCTCGGTGTCACAGTAGTCGGTGCTTGTCGGAGTCCCTCGGTGTCACAGTAGTCGGTGCTTGTCGGAGTCCCTCGGTGTCACAGTAGTCGGAGCTTGTCGGAGTCCCTCGGTGTCACAGTAGTCGGTGTCAGTGAGTGATTCGCCTGGCATGTCGCACCGTCCGCACCGGAATACCGCCTGGCCACCGCCGGCACTGAATGTTCGCCTCCGTCGGTCCACAGGCGCCACCAACCGTGACTTCATGCCGGACGACGCACGGTCTCAGGCGTCGCGCAACTCGTGGCGGCGGCGCAGCCTGGCTGACGGCCAGTCCCTGCGCAGCTATTCCGCCATGTCGGGACACTTCCCCACACACGGCGGCGGCGGCGGCCACGGCCTGGCGCTGCCCCGACCAGGTCAGTCAGATGGGCAAGCAGCGGCCGGTAACGACGTTCTTCACCGAGCAGAACCGGTTTGTACCAGATCCTGACCAATCAAATCCCGTTTCAAAAGAAAATTGGACAATCAACGTCCTTTCTGAAGCTCAGCCACTCTAAAAACAAGAACTGTTCTGAAACACAACCATGCAATCACCAAAAAGCAAATTGTGATGGACAACTTAGAACAAACCATGCATGACGCTAAACTGGAGTTTGTTACTCTAAACGTAAAAAACATTTATTGAAACAACACGCTGTTTAATAGTCCGGCCTCATTTATTTCAAACTCGCTCTCACTGCATGATAACCACATGCAATCATTTTGGCCATCAATATCATGCAGCATCATACATTCCCCCCCCCCTGGTAGCATACCTAAATAGTATAACCATAAAACCCCAAGGTCCGCCAGCGTGTCCGGCAACTGACGGCTGTCTGTCGCCTCCTCTGTGCTGGTAGGTTCGGCCTGCTCATCGGGAAGCTTGTGGCAAGATGCCTTACTTAGTGACCTGTGCAGCCCTCGTGGCATGTACAGCCCTCAGCATGACATACCCCTGTAGTCAACCTGGGCTGCCCCGGTGGCAGGTACGTGCGCGCTCTGTCCTCCCCTCAGTCTGCCTGCCTCGCTCGCGAGTACGCCTATCTTGCTACCTATTCGCATGCTGCTTCCTCCCCGCTACCGCAACGCTTGTAGCCATCAGCAATACACAATTACCTTTATCACAAGAGATAGTATTTGGAAGGAATGCAACATGTCTTCATAACTAGCCTGACGTCTGAAATATTTATTGACGATGCATTTGAGTCGAGAAGAAGTTTGAGTGCATCGTGCTAATTTTAGCTACGACATAACAAAACGTTATTTTGCTTGGCTTATCGGTAACCAGTGCCTTTTAATAACCTGTGCTACCGCATGACCTTGTATGACCTCGGGCATCTTCACAATCTTCGCATGACCCCAGGTGCATCTCGCAGTTCTCTTGACCTTGTGCCTGCTCCGTTCCAGAGCTGCGCGCATCGCGCACATCGCTGGCGTCCGATTTCGGCGGGGGTGGGGGCGGCGGCGGCGGCGGGGGCGGGGGCGGCGAGCGGCGCCGCAGCCGGCGGCCGTCCGTCTCGCGCGACCGCAGCACCTCGCGGCTCTCCAGCCAGTTCACAGACGACACAGATGGCTGGACCGACCACGACATGGACATCTACATGGCGTCCAACGCCACGACGCACCGCGGACACAACCTCGTCCAGCTCTGAGGACACAGCCCTGTTCGGTCCTGAGCCAAGCGGACACAACCTCGTCCAGCTCTGAGCCAGGCGGAGACAGCCTTATCCAGCCCTGAGCTAGGCGGAGACAGCCTTGTCCAGCTCTGAGCCAAGCGGAGACGGCCCTGTCCAGCTCTGAGCCAGGCGGAGACAGCCCTGTCCAGCTCTGAGCCAGGCGGAGACAGCCTTGTCCAGCTCTGAGCCAGGCGGAGACAGCCCTGTCCAGCTCCGAGCCAGGCGTATGAGAGCTTCAAGAGGCAGCTACCTGCGCCGGATGACGCTGACACCTGGCTGTGTCCGGTCACTGCACTTGGCAACGGGAAACCCTCTGGCAAAACTGCTCTCCACGGATCTGTGCAGGCGACGGCTGAGGGCTGGAGCCGCGGCCGTCGCGAGTGACGAGACGGCCGCAGCAGGCGACGGCTGAGGGCTGGAGTCGCGGTCGTCGCGAGTGACGAGACGGACTGCAGATTGACACGAGTACCTCGTCTGACAAAATCAGACCGCGATACAAGAGTGTCCCGAGCGAGCTAAAATGCCGCGTAGTGAGTGAGTGAGCGGAGAGTGTACAGGCGTGCCCCGCGGGCGGCGGCGGCAGGGGCGGCTGAGACGGCCCGTGTTCCGCCGCCCGGACAGTGCGGGGCCGCGCGGTGCCGCCAGTGACCGAGCTCGGCCGTTGCTAAGTGAGATGAACATGTCGCGTGGTACAAGTGCCGCCGCGCCGGGACAGGACGTTCAGAGACGGACGCGAGGATGCTCGGACGCGGTACCCGGTCTCAGCCAGCCCGACAGCTCCCGGTGCAGCGGCGAGCTGCCCCAGGGCCCCAGGACAGGGCAGCTCTCAGATGTTCATCGGCAGTAACTTGCAGCCATATCCGGTCATTTCAACCCTGCGAGTGTGCTGTGTGGGGTTGCCCAGCAGCGATGTTGTTGTTGTATATGTTAATGTTGTGTGGAATAAAGAGAGGCTGATTTTTAACAGTATATTGTGAATGAATGATGATCGGTGCTGCTCTGAGTGGTGGCTGTATGAGACTCGACATGTATGTGTGTGGGAGCGACATATATGTGTGTGGGACTCGACTCGACTCGACATGTATGTGTGTGGGAGCGACGGCAGAAGACGGTGTTAGAAGCGAGTTGGACCGGGCCTGCCGGCACCGACTATGATGTTCCCAGTGTTCTTCAGTGTGACGTCACATTGTGTGATGCTGTGTGACGTCACATCGTGTGATGCTGACCGCTCCGCCCGGTCCCGTCACGCGGCGGAGTCGGTCGTGTGACGTCACGACATATGTTATCGTTCCGGTGCGCAGCACGGGAAACTGCTCAGCAATGGCCCAATAAATGTCTGGTCGTGTAGCCGCCGAATTTACGAGACTGGTATTTTCGAACAGTGACTAGAAGGAACAGAGACCCAGGAAACTACAACGGTAAAACAGCAGACAGATCTTTAGACGCGATAGCGCACGACTTTGCGTGAAATGGAATGAAACATGTGGAGGCTAACGGAGCGGAAACGTACACAAACGAGCTTATTTTAGCATGCTATTACCCAAATCGTAAAACTACTGAAAGACCATGAAATATTGTAAATGTCCGCGATGATGAGAACGATAGAGTGAACATTAATGCCACCCTGAATGAAAGGCGTCCAGCTATATCCCGTAGATGCAAGAAATACTTTAAAATTACCCCACGCAGAATATAATTGATTGACGTAATATTCAGATCCACTGACCTTTGACCTCGCAGCAATTAGCGGGCATTACATTATGAAACTCGCCCGTTACGACCACAACTATATCAGCCTGGCTCATTAAGCGATAACATCGGCAGCCGACGAGCGGTGTGGACCAGATCCGAAGGCGCCGGAGCCGCGACACGCCCACCGCCCGGGTCACAGGTCAATGACTGGCCGATGGTGTCAGTCGCCGGCCGCACGCCAGGCGCCGTGGCTAACAGACCCATCGAACAGATCTCGTATTCATGAAGGAGCCATGCTGCGACGTTCAATCCATTCTCCCAAAGCATCTCTAGACACGCGAGTCACGTACAATCCATTACACGACGATAATCTGACAATACCGCCTACCACCACCCGTCTCAACAGTCGACAGCCTGTGCCTCCGCGCCTATCACCACCCCGCCCGCGCAGCACGGCGGCCGGGTTGCTGCAGGCCGGTATGTGCTGCAGTGGTCAGCGTCCGGCGCCGGACGGCCGGCTGCTGGCCGGCGTCCGGTCGGTCGGTGGACGGCGCGCGTTATGGGCGGCTACTGGCGGGCCACGGCTCCGGCTGACCACTGCTGCCCGCCCTGCCGCCGCCGCCGCCGCCGCCGCCGGACGCGGGCGGCTCCTCTGTTTTTGCAACCGGACAGAACAGGTGGAGTGGAGGCGGGATGGCGGCGGAGACGGGGGAGGAGGAGTGGACAGACAGATGGTAGTCCAGAGACCGGCGAGGCGATCGTGAAGGATAAGAAAAACACTCGTTAAGCATGTGTGTGCAATAAGTGATAAATATACGTACGCTATGACTAACCTACTAACACCTCACTCATTCCCACTCGTATACGAAGGTTAAGCAATCCTTGTTTCTCAGCACGGAGGAACTAGTAGGTGCGATAGTTATGGGAAACTACAGTGGTATTTTCGCCGAGAATATAAATACTAAATATAATATGCATGTACATATACATATATAGAAAATAGGTAGTTACAATATAAATAGTGAACTACTAAATGGTATATATAGTAATGCATTTTAACAGTGTCCGAAGAAACACATTGTACGTATCATTTATACGTAGTCGCTCACCTTAATGGCACTGTGGCTAAATGTAGGTATACTTAGGATAAGATCCTACCTACCCAGGAACAAAGCAGCTCATTGCACCGGCTAAATGTAGACCAGCTCATTGCACCGGCTAAATAGTAAACTGTAATATCTCATCTAATGTTAAGCTCAAAGATAATCTCCTTCTGGTTCCAAATTTTAATCAAGCAGACTTTGACAAATTGAGAAATGAACTTGCCCAGATCGATTGGAACAGTGAGTTTGAAAGATTAGATACATGTGAATCCTGGAATTCTTTTAAGACTATATTGAAAGCAGTTCAGAGTAGACACATACCATTTAAGTATAAACGTAGTAGAACAAACGATAGACCTCCCTGGCTTACACCAGAAGTTAGAAATGCCATCAAAACGAAAAGAGCTGCATTTAAGAAAATTAAGGGATCACCAATTGAGTCAAATAAGAGAAGTTACCAAAAAAGTAGGGACGAGGTAAAGAGAAGAGTCAGGGCAGCAAAAAGAGCAAAGGAAATAGACTTGGCAAAGAACTGCATTGCCGACAGCAAGAGATTTTGTAGTTTTTACCAAATGAATAACGTTTCAAAAAGTATTGGTCCACTTAAAGTAAATGATATGTTGGTAAGTAAAGATAACGAAATGGTGGAATTGTTGAGTAATCAGTTCAGTTCCGTTTTTACAATCGAAGACCAAAGTGGTATCGCATTACTTCATCCTCCGCCAGTAACGGAGGATACTTTGGGAGAGCTGGGCAATATAAGTAGTGATTTAGTTAGTGCATATTTAAAAAAGATCAAACCTAATAAGGCGGAGGGACCAGATACTATATATGCAAGGGTTTTAAAAGAATGTGGAAGAGAGATATCTGTTCCATTGGCTATAATATTTTCCAGATCACTAAAAGAAACAAATATTCCACTTGACTGGAAAGAGTGCAAACGTAGTTCCTATATTTAAAAAGGGGGATAAAAGTAAGGTAGAAAATTATAGACCTGTCAGTCTTACCTCCTTAGTTTGCAAAGTACTGGAATCAATCATTAAAGATAAAATAGTAGAATATTTGGATGAATATAAAATCATTAGGGAAAATCAGCATGGCTTCAGGAAGAGTTATTCGTGCTTGACCAACCTTCTGCAGTTTTTGGATGTGGCAACCGATAGTTTTGATAGGGGTGAACAGCTTGATGTAGCGTATCTTGATTTTAGTAAAGCTTTTGATAAGGTTCCCCATAAAAGATTAGGATTACAACTGAAAAGCCATGGAATAAGCGGCAAGGCGCTTGATTGGATCGAGTTTTGGCTCTCAGGACGGCGGCAAAGAGTTTTACTAAATGGGGTCAAATCTGAATGGAGAGATGTGCGTAGTGGGGTGCCTCAAGGCTCAGTTTTAGGCCCATTGTTATTTTTAATATTCATTAATACAATCGAGAATGGTGTAGACAGTAAAGTGTTAAAATTTGCTGACGATCTTAAAGTTTTCAGGGTTATTAGGAGAGATAACGACCAGGATCTTTTCCAGTCGGATCTGGATAGGTTGGTTGAATGGTCAGAAACATGGCAAATGGAATTTAATATTAACAAATGTAAAGTTATGCATGTAGGCCGAGTAAAAAGAAGAACTTCGTACAAAATGGGGGGACAGGAGATGTCACAGACGGTAATGGAAAGGGACCTAGGGGTAATAGTTAACAGTAAGCTGTCTGCATCTGACCAGGTAACCAAAGCTAGAAAACAGGCACTACGGATGCTTGGTGCCATTTACAGGAATGTTTCTTATAAAAGTGCTGAGGTGATAACTAAACTGTATTGTGCATTTGTTAGACCACATTTAGAGTACTGTGTTCAAGCTTGGTCTCCAACGTATGAGAAAGATTGTTGGTTACTAGAAAGGGTACAAAAACGGGCAACGAAAATGGTTAACGGTATTAGTAATTTAGAATATGAGGATAGGCTTAAAACATTGGATATGTTCTCACTTAAATACAGAAGATTGAGGGGATCTCATTGAAGTTTTTAAGTTTGTAAATGGTCAACAGATTGGGTATTTAAAGAACTTGTTTGATTTTGATAGAGAGAAAAGAGGGCGATGCCATCAGTATAAACTTATTGTTAAACAAAGCAGGACTAGATTAAGACAGTCGTTTTTCAGTAGAAGGGCTGTGAGCCATTGGAACAATTTACCAGGTGATGTAATCAGTGCAGCCACATTAGTTTCTTTCAAAGCTGGGCTCGACAAATATTTTGCGGGAAAGGGTTTTGTTTATAAATATTCCTGGGATTAGTCTTAGTTATAGTGATACGCATATGTGAATATACATAAGAACATAACTAATTGAAATAGGTTGCTTACAAGAAAGGGATTATTTTTAGAAGGAAGATTGTGTATGTGTGGGACTAGTGTAATTACAACGTTTGTATGGATTGAATGTCTTGTGAATGTAGATTGCTAAATTCTGAGGTTCGTGTGTGCAGGACGATGTATATGTTAACGATGTATATGTACTGGATGTTAAATTCTGAAAATGGTTAGTGTGTATTACATGATATGGTGCCCTGCGAGGCAATGTATGTGGCCGTTCATGTCCGTTGTCACATGTGTGCCGTTCACGTCCATGTGTGCCGTACAACCCAGGACGGGCCCATGAGGCTCTTTGTTGTACTGAAAATGTATGTCTTTATGTCTTATGTCTAAAACGACTAGAGGAAAGTGCGTTTTAGAGATTCTTATCTTATCTCACTGTCGGTAGTGCAGACATAGCTTAGCTCAGTGGTTAAGATGCTGAGCACGAATTCAGATATATATATATATATATATATATATATATATATATATATATACATATACATATACATATACATATACATATACATATACATATACATAATACATATACATATACATATACATATACATATACATATACATATACATATACATATACATATACATATACATATACATATACATATACATATACATAAGCATACGCATATCGCATACGACATACGCATACGCATACGCATACGCATACGCATACGCATACGCATACGCATACGCATACGCATACGCATACGCATACGCATACGCATACGCATACGCATACGCATACGCATACGCATACGCATACGCATACGCATACGCATACGCATACGCATACGCATACGCATACGCATACGCATACGCATACGCATACGCATACGCATACGCATACGCATACGCATACGCATACGCATACGCATACGCATACGCATACGCATACGCATACGCATACGCATACGCATACGCATACGCATACGCATACGCATACGCATACGCATACGCATACGCATACGCATACGCATACGCATACGCATACGCATACGCATACGCATACGCATACGCATACGCCATACGCATACGCATACGCATACGCATACGCATACGCATACGCATACGCATACGCATACGCATACGCATACGCATACGCATACGCATACGCATACGCATACGCATAGACATAGACATAGACATAGACATAGACATAGATAGACATAGACATAGACATAGACATAGACATAGACATAGACATAGACATGACATAGACATAGACATAGACATAGACATAGACATAGATCATAGACATAGACATAGACATAGACATAGACATAGACATAGACATAGACATAGACATAGACATAGACATAGACATAGACATAGACATAGACATAGACATAGACATAGACATAGACATAGACATAGACATAGACATAGAATAGACATAGACATAGACATAGACATAGACATAGACATAGACATAGACATAGACATAGACATAGACATAGACATAGACATAGACATAGACATAGACATAGACATAGACATAGACATAGACATAGACATAGACATAGACATAGACATAGACATAGACATAGACATAGACATAGACATAGACATAGACATAGACATAGACATAGACATAGACATAGACATAGACATAGACATAGACATAGACATAGACATAGACATAGACATAGACATAGACATAGACATAGACATAGACATAGACATAGACATAGACATAGACATAGACATAGACATAGACATAGACATAGACATAGACATAGACATAGACATAGACATAGACATAGACATAGACATAGACATAGACATAGACATAGACATAGACATAGACATAGACATAGACATAGACATAGACATAGACATAGACATAGACATAGACATAGACATAGACATAGACATAGACATAGACATAGACATAGACATAGACATAGACATAGACATAGACATAGACATAGACATAGACATAGACATAGGCATAGGCATAGGCATAGACATAGACATAGACATAGACATAGACATAGACATAGACATAGACATAGACATAGACATAGACATAGACATAGACATAGACATAGACATAGACATAGACATAGACATAGACATAGACATAGACATAGACATAGACATAGACATAGACATAGACATAGACATAGACATAGACATAGACATAGACATAGACATAGACATAGACATAGACATAGACATAGACATAGACATAGACATAGACATAGACATAGACATAGACATAGACATAGACATAGACATAGACATAGACATAGACATAGACATAGACATAGACATAGACATAGACATAGACATAGACATAGACATAGACATAGACATAGACATAGACATAGACATAGACATAGACATAGACATAGACATAGACATAGACATAGACATAGACATAGACATAGACATAGACATAGACATAGACATAGACATAGACATAGACATAGACATAGACATAGACATAGACATAGACATAGACATAGACATAGACATAGACATAGACATAGACATAGACATAGACATAGACATAGACATAGACATAGACATAGACATAGACATAGACATAGACATAGACATAGACATAGACATAGACATAGACATAGACATAGACATAGACATAGACATAGACATAGACATAGACATAGACATAGACATAGACATAGACATAGCCATAGCCATAGCCATAGCCATAGCCATAGCCATAGCCATAGCCATAGCCATAGCCATAGCCATAGCCATAGCCATAGCCATAGACATAGACATAGACATGACATAGACATAGACATAGACATAGACATAGACATAGACATAGACATAGACATAGACATAGACATAGACATAGACATAGACATAGACATAGACATAGACATAGACATAGACATGACATAGACATAGACATAGACATAGACATAGACATAGACATAGACATAGACATAGACATAGACATAGACATAGACATAGACATAGACATAGACATAGACATAGACATAGACATAGACATAGACATAGACATAGACATAGACATAGACATAGACATAGACATAGACATAGAC